>CBVK0100830812.1:0-15204 GCA_900067695.1 Picea abies
GACATCTTCATATTAAATAATCTCTTCATTAGAAATACCTTATTCGACGTCAAGGGTTTTTCATACAGTTTGGCCAACGCATCCATAAAACCCTTCGTTGTCTTTTCTTTCGAAATATTGAAAGCCACCAATGCTGCCAGGCTCAGCCGTATCGTTCCTAGAGCCTTTTTGTCAATAATCTCCCATTCTTCGTCCTTCATGGCCACTGGTTTCTTTGCTACTCCACTCAATGGTAGGAATAGATCCTTTTGATATAAATAGTCTTCCATCTGCATCTTCCATAACTGGTAGTTTTGGCCATTAAATTTCTCAACCCTAAAGTTTCCATCTTCCGACATTGCTCCCACTCGAACTAGGAACCCTCTTTTCCTACGAGTTACCTTACGCTCTAATACCAGTTGTTAGAAAAACAGGACCACAGAGCAATAAAATAAAACAAATGCGGAAACAAAACACAGAATATACACAATACAAGAGAGACACAGATTTACGTGGTTCACCCAATGTGGGCTACGTCCACCAGAGAAATTTCCAGGTCCTTCCTTTATTATTATCCAGTAAATGAAGGGATACAACCCACAGCAAAACCTGCTGTAACTTCCTCTTCTTTCTCTCACAGTCTCCTCTCTCAGAATACAATATTCACCACCATCCATAGCCGCGATACATTTCCCTCATAAAAGAGGGTTGCCTTCTAGGGCAAAAAACCCTAACATAATCTCTACTCTTAGATCTGCGACCTTATAATGAACGGTCCATATTTACAATGAAATTACAATATACTTTTACAAGGCAATTTTTGCTTCGGGGGCTTCACCCCCGAAGCCCCGCTAGGGGCCCACTTGCCCCCAGACCCCCCATCCAAGGGGATAGGCCCCCTAGACCCTGCAGAGGGGGTACCCCCCCTCTGCACTCCCCCACGTGGAAGAGTGTACATACTTATGGGGTGTAAATACTCGATGGGGTATAAACATGGCTGAAAGCAAGGACCTCTGAATCAGGAAGATAATCAGGCTCCACAACCAACAGAAATTGCATTCCAAAGAGTAATATTATCAAGTGATGAGTTATGTCTAAGTGAAAATGACTTACCTTTATTTATAGAGGAAAACCCAAGTCATTGTTTGTCCACAGTACAATTAAATCCATAATTTTATGCTAAAACCAAAATTAGAATGCTTAACTAGCATAGTGATTTGTTCTTTTTACCCACATAGGCTACAAAATGAAAAAAAAATGCAAAATGTTAGCATGTAAGCCCATAAATCTCTTCTCCAAGGTGGTACGTGTGAAAGTAGGCCTTCAAAGGTTAGGATGTCTAACTACGAAGGTGCCATGTCATCCTCAAATCAAGCTATAATGTGGGGCTTCAAGCCCACATGTTCTAGATAAATTCGTAAGTGTGGACACAAACAAATATCCCTAGTTCGAGCACCCAAAGCTAGAACAAAACAAAACAAAATATAAAACTTCCTTTAAGCTTGACTATCAAAATACCATCTAGTGAGGGATTTGTACCTTTTTATTGATGATCATCCTCACTAGTTGCAACTCTCCCAACTTGATCTTGAAACTTGTATATATGTAAAAGAAACAAGCTAACAAAGAAAGCAACAACAATATATTTGATGAAACTTATACATATGACCATGAAGACATGTACCATAAATTATTGAATAACATTTTTGTGAAAAATAAATATATAACTGTATTATTAATAAAAAAATAGATTTACAACGTGAACCTTGGTGTTGTGAAGTCCCTCCCGAGAGTTCATTGCTCCAATACCCACATAGCTTCCATGAATTTCATCACTAGTAGATGAGCACTCAATCTTTCAGAGTAAAAAACTATCTACCACTAGTGGTTCTCTATTTGGTTATTCAACTATTCTTCCATTCTAATTATCATTCATTAGTCTGATAAGCCTTCATAAGCCACTAGCCATTAACCATTAAACCCTTCCTCATGAACGATGTCTCCATTATATATATTGAAGAAGAGGTTAGGATAAGTAGGTTAGGACCCCACTAGATCAATAATACAAGTGACATCCAAACCGATTGGAGGACAACTCATCCTAGAAGCTTCTCATTCTAGAAACTTCACGAAATTCTTCTCTTTCCACGTATCAAAAGGTTGTCGCGCCCTTAAAAGGTTGTCGAAAACCTGTCAACAACAACTAAGGAATTATAGTATCGAATTACAATATCATCTTTGAGGTAGGCATCCCCATACCCAGAACACAAAAGACTCTAAGCATGGTTGATGACCAATACATTGCAGATCCATGATTATCATATACTAATGATATGGCTACTAAGAATACATCTTGGATCCATATCGCCATGACTTAATGAACTCATAGCCACCAAACTATACACTATGGATCTATGAATTGTGACAAGAACATAGCCATGAATCAATACGATGTGGAT
Organism: Picea abies; assembly: GCA_900067695.1. NCBI lineage: Eukaryota > Viridiplantae > Streptophyta > Pinopsida > Pinales > Pinaceae > Picea > Picea abies. The sequence continues at coordinate 2,439 of CBVK0100830812.1, forward strand.
CTATGTGACAACATTACTCTTAATACTTTCCATCACATTCTGGGAAATTGAAATCAAAAGAGAATCCCCCAAGGTATTCACCTTGTTCCCAATTCGTAGTACGATTCTCACCATGTGAATAGATTTATTGGAGTCAAACATGGTAGAAACTAATTGATTACTGGTCATTGATGTATACTGTTAACAAGTGCAAGAGAAATCACCATTGATGTTAATGATTCTCAAGGTACTTTTAAGTACAATTTTTTTAATGTGAATTGATGAGTTGAAGTCAAACATTCAAAGAAACATTAAGTCAGAGATCAGTGATAAAAACTCTGTGTCAAAAGAGAATATACTTGCCATTAGGGCATACAGGTTCCAAGGTACTAATGTAACTTCTAAATTAGCTTCTTGGATAATGATTTGGTGTCGACAGAAAGTGACTCATCACAGGAGGGTCTTGATGTATCCCCCATCAATGACATGAAACATGTGTAATATTTGTAGTGATAATACAAAGTAACTTTTAGGACTGAATTAGGGATGGCCAATGAGATTGAAGGATTAAAGGAATGAAAAATAGACTAATGCAATAGAAGGCTCAAGAAATGCAGAACTGACTGACGCAATCAAAGGCCTCTCTTTATGGACATCTCTTGAACATATGGATGACATGACAACTGTCTCGGTAATGTTGACTCAACGAGGAAATGACCCAAACATAATTTGATGATCACCAAAGTGTAATGACAACCAAAGGTTCTCTTCGAAGGAGTTGAAAGAGCATGAAGACACATGGAATTTGAAAGACTCAGAGACAAATGGATTTCCCAAGCTTGACACAAAAATTGAAAGCGTGTCATGTTCAAGAGCAACTAGCTGAATATTCCCTTCCCAATTTTTCCCCACCATGTCTGGCGAGTACCTCCTTATTTTTACACAAGCTTGAGTAGGATAACATATGCTTGTACTAAAATCTCATCCTTCGAATGAGTCCCTTAGAGTATTTTTAGTGAACCTTAGGAAGGCATGGTTTGGTCCCATATGGGTCTTTCAATATAAGTTTTATGAGTCCATAGAAAGTAAACTCGATGGTTTTTCATGTTTAGAGTGTTATAAAAATAGGATCGCGGAGCAATAAAATAAAATAAATGCAGAAATAAAACACAAAAGATACACAATGAAATATAGACACAGATATACATGGTTCACCTAGTGTGGGATACATCCACCAGAGAAATTGTCAGGTCCTTCCTTTTTATTATCCAACAAAATGAAGGGATACAACCTATAGCACACACGTTGTAACTTCCTCTTCTTTATCTCACAGTCTCCTCTCTCGAAATAAAATATTCGCAATAATACATAGCCGCAATAAAATTCCCTCATAAAAGAGGGTTTCCTTCGAGGGGAAAAAACTCTAAAATAACTTCTATCGTCATATCTACGAACTTATAATGAACGGTCTAGATTGACTACAAAATTATGATATTTTACAAGGAATTTTTTCCCAATATTTCGCTTTGGGGGCACTTCCCCCAAATCCCCCTCAAGGGGAGCAGGGGCTACAAAAAATTTCATCACCCCCCCTGGACCCCCATGGAAATATTTGTGGGGGGGGAAGCCCCCCCACACGCTCCCCGTTATGGAATGGGGTCCAATCACAACTAAAACAAACCTCTGAATCAGGAAGATAATCAGGCTCGACAACCAACAATCTCCCACTTGGAGACTGATCACAACAACTCCGTTGTTGATGTACCTGTTGGACTATACTGTTAGAATATAGAAGATGGTGTGCTCATTTTACCATTGATGATACCCTTTTCACCCAACCATAGGCCAAATCCACCCTCCAAGCACCTTAACCTTGACTGAGAATTCCTACGGAAGCAAACCCTAGGCTAGATAGCCAAACAAAGGGTAACACACCTTTCCCCAAGGATAGCGCATCACAAAAAGATGATCAGATAGTCCAAACCCTAGCCAAGAGATATTCAAGCCAACATTGAAAACTTGTTGCTGCTGCAGTTGCACCTGCAACTCTCCTCCACATGTGTGCACCAGACTGGGAACTGCAGTGTGCACCAAACTGGGAACTGCAATTCTGAGATACTGTCAAATGAGAACTGACACCCTGTATTTATACTGGTTCTGCCAGATTTGTTGGGGCTGACTTCTCCTTCTAGATATGTGTTTGTTCAGTATATTATTATTATTTATGGCTGACTTCTTCTCTTGGAGGCTAATAACCTAATATAAATTATCTTCTTGAGCCGACAAGACTTCTAGGGTTATTAGCCAACTCATTAGGGATTTCTCTTTCTTTTCAGAGTCTTCTATTCTCGTCAGGTTCACATGTGGAGGTAAATACCTCCCGCAGCTACCATAATATTAACACTCCCTCCTGGCTAGGGAGGTATTACAAGTAATGGACTTGAGCACAAAAACATACCATTTACCTGGTAGCATCAATATAGTCGTCTAGACTATTTCATGACTAGATCATGAGCATCACCATCACCATCAGTTGCATCATCTCTCAAAACCATACTTCATCTGAGTAATTAGACATGATGTTGGATAAGTCACTCATACCATAGAGTGATACAATAGCCACTCTTATAATCTAGAGGAGTAAATGCTCTGAACCAATTTTCGTCTGGAAAATCTATGTTCATCGTTCGTCTGGATGGTGATTATTTTCAATAAACTGTTGATAGTCTTCAAGGTAGTTAGAGCAGAAATAGAACACAACTGTGTCTATCCATAGTAGTACATAACTACAATTCAGTGGTTTACTACCACACCAAGTAACACACAAGTACTTGATCAACAACGTATGGTTGCAAACAGTGGAACATATCCACCACAGTAGTCCTCATCTACTGTCATATAGCCTTCATAACAAACATCTGATAGCAACCTGCATAGAAACAATGTTATGATATATATTGAATTATTTGGGCCAATCTTTCACTCACATATGTGAGCTTTGAAAGAATATTTACCTCATGAACAATGGAACATATCCACCACAATAGTCTATATCTACTATTTTCATAACAAACATCTGATGCCATCCTGCACAAAAAGTATTGTTAAAAAGAAACTAAATCATCTGGGCCAATCTTTCACTCATGTTTGTGAGATTTGAAAGAATATATGCCCTCATTAGTAATGGGATATCTGCCCTATTCTTCTCAAACAAGGAAGAAGGATTGTTTATGATTTTTGAGCATGGACCATTCCTCACCCTGGGCCATTCTTCCTACAATAATCAAAGTGCACCCTGGATAGAATGTATAAACCCTAAGGAATGTCTGAGTCTGGACCATTCCTCACCCTGGGCCATTCCTCCTACACTAATCAAAGTACGCCCTGGATAGAATGTATAAGCCCTAAGGAATGTCTGAGTCTGGACCATTCCTCACCCTGGGCCATTCCTCCTACACTAATCAAAGTGCACCTTGGAGAGAATGTATAAACCCTAAGGAATGTCTGTCCTGGACCATTCCCCACCCTGGGCCATTCCTCCAACACTAATCAAAGTGCGCCCTGGAGAGAATGTACAACCCTAAGGAATGACTGTCCTTGATTGTTGAGCCTGGACCATTCCTCCTAAACTAATCAAAGTGAACCCTGGAGAGAATGTATAAACCCTAAGGAATGACTGTCCAGACCATTTCCTCCATTAACCACAAGAGGAAAAGACTGTCCTACATCAACCTCCAAAACGAACCATTCCGCATGTTAACCACAATGAGAAATCATTGTCCGGTGAGGCGGGCCAGTCTTCTTGAGTAACCCTCAAGAAGAGAGACTGCCCTAGACCACTCCCCATGTTAACCACAATGGGAAGTCATTGTCTATGATACATCAACAATCAGACTACTTTCCATGTTAACCACAACGGAAAGTGATTGTCCATCAGAAGTCTCAATCCACTTTCCGAACAGGAAAGCATCTGTCCAAAATGGACTATTTTTCAAATTTAAAGATGGATGTCTTCAATAATGTTTTCAGTGCTCCCTCCTATCTTGGAGAGTCATTTCTTCCTTTTCCAATAAGAAGGAAGTTGTTTCCATGAGCTCTAGCTTGAGTATGCAAACTCTTTCATATTGGATAGAAGCTTTACTAAAATGTCTGCTTATCTGCTCATCTGTGGAGATATGTATTGGAGAATCATTTTCTCCTTTTTGGACTTCATCGTGGACAATGTAATGCTTGATTTCAAATGTACTTTAGTCTGGAACACTGTGAAGGCTTCAGGTAGATCTGAACAATAGAGTATATCGTAGTTGGAAAGCTGGAACATATCTATGTGGCACTTCTTCTGTTATCATGAGATCTAATTGTTAGAAAAAACAGGACCACAGAGCAATGAAATAAAACAAATGTGGAAACAAAACACAGAAGATACACAATACAAGAGAGACATAGATTTATGTGGTTCACCCAGTGTGGGCTACGTCCACCAGAGAAATTGCCAGGTCCTTTCTTTATTATTATCTAGCAAAATGAAGGGATACAACCTACAACAAAACCCGTTGTAACTTCCTCTTCTTTCTCTCACAGTCTCCTCTCTCAGAATAAAAGAGGGTTGCCTTCTAGGGCAAAAAACCCTAACATAATCTCTATCGTTAGATCGGTGACCTTATAATGAACGGTCCATATTTACAATGAAATTACAATATACTTTTACAAGGCAATTTTTGCTTCGGGGGCTTCGCCCCCAAACCCCCGCTGGAGGCCAACTTGCCCCCAGACCCCCCAGTCGGGGGGATAGCCCCCCCGAACCCCACAGAGGGGGTACCCCCCTCTGTACTCCCCCACGTGGAAGAGTGTACATACTTCTAGGGTGTAAATACTTCATGGGGTATAAACACAGCTGAAAGTAAAAGACCTCTACATCAGGAAGATAATCAGGCTCCACAACCAACACTGATCTACTGAGTGGTCATCTTGATGTTTATAGGAAATATTCACCACGCTTCTGTTGTGCATTGGAGGTTCTTCACCAAGTTATCTTCTTCTTATCTTCATACAGGAGTCTCTTTCTGGTATGCCTCAAAGTCTTGAGATTTCTCTTCATACGCTCTTTATTCAATTTCTCTGGAGAACATTCTTTGCATTCATCTAATGTAGAACTCCAACTCATGGATGTTGCATATGATATAATGAATTATGTAGAGATAAGTCTGGTTTACTATAACAAGTAATCATCATAGAATTCTCCCTCCATCTCGGAGAACCTCTGGTTCTAGATATCACAATGCTTTTATTCATAAGTCTTCCATACACTGTTCTTCATCACGACTTTCAGTTCTTCTTCTTGATTGCTTTTAGTGAGTTCATATCAAGCTGGTAATCTTGTGATTCTTGATACAATGATTGGTTTTTCTAGTTCCTCTTTCTTTCTTGGAGTCCTCATGTTCTTCTTCATGTTTTTCTTTAGCTCTTGGGTCCATGGAGTTTCTTATAGATTCCATGCCCTAGAGATTCCACTTCTTATTTTCATCATAGGATCATGAATCTGGATGAACAACCATGAATACTTTAAGGTTTCTCTTCGAAGAAGTCTTCCTCTACGGTTGAATTGAACACATACTGAATTTTATGGCTACTACCATGTATATATATATATTATCATATTCAATAGATCATAGGATTAGCTCTCTCCTAACCCTTGCTTCATGTAAGAGTGCATATAATCATCTCCCTCCGTCTGATAGAGTCCATACTTCCATCTTCATCTTTATTGTCTTCTGCAATATATAATTGGCTTTCTTGTCTAATAGAGTCCACACTTCTGTCTTGTTGTCTTCTACAAAACGCCATAAGTCCTTTTCCAATTTCCTCTTGATTGCTGACTTCTTTCTGTCTTTGCTTCTACTAAGTTTCTTCATGATTGATTCGGCTTATCTTGCAATAGCTTCCACATGATTTGTATTTCATTCTTTCATGTGTATTATCTAATGATAACTCTTTTTATCTTGTTTGTTCTTCCATAGGTATAGTTCTCCTTGGAACACACTATCTTCCAAGAGATAGATATACAAGATATGTACAGAGACGATGTAAACAAGAAATGTACAAGGAATAAGAAGAGTGTTGTTACCTTTTTAGAAGAATAAGTCTCTTCCATCCTGCTTAGTCTTCTTTGTAGGTTCCTTTTCTTCGGCAATCGATGCTTCATGTTTCTCCTTCCTCTTCTTTAGCTCAGGACACTGATTCTTGTAGTGACCGTACTTTTGATAGTGGAAGCATTGTACTTTTGAAATGTCTTTCTCTTGATTTGGCTTCCTCCTTGAACCAAACTTCCTTTTGTTCCTAAAGTTATTGAATCTTGTTGTGAAGGCTTGATCATCGTACTTCTTTTGGGTTTTCTCTTTTGCATTGATCATTTATTCTTCTTGAGCACAGCAAGTCCAAAGTTTTTCAAATGTCGACTACTCCTTCCTTGTGTTCATGCTTGTGGCAAATGCATCCCATGTCTTGGGAAAACCATTGAGTATTATGTTCACCAATTCCTTCTCTGGAATGATCTCTTCAATAGCTTGTAGTTGATCTCTTAGCTGGGAGATCCTTACAAAGTATGATTTTATGTTGTTATCCTCATTCATCTTCATGTCACAAAGCTCATTCTTTAGACTCATAACTTGTTTGTTGTTTCTGACTGAGAAGAGATTTTTTTTTGGGCATCGTACATCTTCTTTGATGAGTCAAGATGGGAGATGTAGGGTATGAAGTGGTCTTTTATAGAATCCACTATGATACTCATGGAATTGATGTCAACATCTTTGAACTTTTCCATAGCTGCAACGTTCTGCGGTTCCTTCTCTTTTCCTTCTTCAAACTTTGGCTTCACGATCTTTCCTTTCACGATATCCAACACTTTATTCTTGGAAAGGATGAGGTCAATCCTTGTCTTCCACGCTCTGAAGTTGGAGGTTCCATATAACTTGTTCTCAGACTTCATAGAGTTAGTCATGGCTTGCTTGACTTGGTCAAACCCAAGATTTGACCAAAAATTCAATCTTCACGTCTTGGCCTTCTAAGAGTGCCAGGAGATGCGTTGGGCTATCCAGAGATTAGGTCAATCCATTCACTTTAAGGTGCCTCAACAAGAGGTTTAGGGTTTTTACAACTGCACCTGCTAGTAACCCTAGCTGCAGTGTCTTGGAAGCTTCTTTTGCTAGTAACCCTAGTGGCAATTCCTCAACGAGCTCAATATCCTAGCGGCTATGTTTCCTTCCAGCATTTAGACTGACTAAAGAAGGCGTGGGCCCATAACCTATTAGAATATAGAAGATGGTGTGCTCGTTTTACCATTGACGATACCCTCGTCACCCAACCATAGGCCGAAGCCACCCTCCGAGCACCTTAACCTTGACTGAGAATTCCTCCGAAAGCAAACACTAGGCTAGATAGCCAAATAAAGGGTAGCACGCCTTTCCCCAAGGATAGTGAATCACAAAAAGTTGATTAAACAGTCCAAACCCTAGCTAAGAGATATTGAAGCCAATACTGAAAACTTGTTGTTGCTACATCTACATCTGCAACTCTCCTCCACATGTGTGCACCAAACTAGGAACTGCAGTGCACCAAACTAGGAACTGTAATTCTGAGATGTTGTCAAATGAGAACTGGCACCCTGTATTTATACTGGTTCTGCCAGATTTTCTAGGGTCGACTTCTCCTTTTGGATATGTGTCTATTCAGTATATTATTATTATTTCTGGCCAACTTCTTCTCTTGGAGGCTAATAACCTAATATAAATTATCTTCTTGATCCGACAAGACTTCTAGGGTTATTAGCCAACTCATTAGGGTTTTCTCTTGCTTTCTGGAGTCTTCTATTCTCGTCAGGTTCACATGTGGAGGTAAATACCTCCCGTAGCTACCATAATATTAACATATACTCCACCTTGGACCTAGAAAATTTATCATCTTCACCTTCATGCTTGAAGACCAACTGAAACTAAGCAGGAAGTGACTTTCTCCTTGGTTACTCACTTAGTTAACATGTCTGCAGGATTCTAGCTAGTATGTATCTTTTCCAACTTCAAATGTCCATCTTCCAAGACGGATCGTATGAAATGGTACATAAGTTGTATATTATTAGTATTTGAATGGAAGGTTGAGTTCTTTGCAAGATGAATGGCACTCTCATTGTCACAATACAACTTGCTATTCTCTCGCTTCTTTCCCAATTCCTTCATAAACCTATGTAACCAATTCATTTCTTTACTATCCTATGTAGCAATAACATACTCTGCTTCTGTTGTTGAAACTGAAAAAACCTTTTGTAGTTTTGAAATCCAACTTATTGATGTTCCACCTACAGTAAAAACATACCCTATGGTGCTTATCTTGCTATATTTATCACCTTCAATATTTTAATCAACATTTCCTTGTAGAACAATGTCTAAACCTCCAAAACATAATGCATGAGTATAAGTACCTCTCAAATACATGAGAATCCACTTTACTGCCTCCCAATGTTCTTTACCTAGATTTTTCATATACCTACTCACAAATCACACTGCATGTGCAATATTTGGTCTTGTGCAAACCATCACATACATCAAGATGCCAATTGTTGATTAATAAGGGACCCTAGACATGTATTTGATCTCCTCTTGTGTCTTGGGACAAATTTCCTTAGTTAATTTGAATGGCTGGCCAAAGGTATACTAATTGGTTTTTCATTATGCATTCTAAACCTCTCCAACACCTTCTCTATGTACTCACCCCGAGACAATGTCAATTTGTGAATTTTCATGTCTCTTGTTATTCTCATACCAAGAATTTTCTTTACAGCACCCAAATCCTTCATCACAAATGAATTAAATAATTTCTTCTTGAGCATATTTATATCTTTCATATTAGACCCTGCAACAAGCATGTCATCCACATGCAATAGAAATATAGTATAGCTTCCATTTTCTAGCCTTTTAAAATAAACATAGTGATCAAAATGACATCTACTATAACCTTATTCTATCATAAACCTGTCAAACTTCAAATACCACTGTCTTGGAGCTTGTTTTAGGCCATACAATCTCTTCTTCAACCTACATACCAAATTTTCCTTCCCTTTGACCTCATAACCGTATGGATGTTGCATTTAAATCTCTTCATCCAAATCCCCGTGGAGAAAAGTTGTTTTTACATCTAATTGTTCAAGATGAAAATCTTCTACTACCAAAAGACTTAAAATAGTCCTAATTGAAGTCATCTTAACAACAGAAGAAAATAGTTCATCAAAATATATACCTTTCTTTTGTGCAAACCCCTTTACAACAAGTCTAGCCTTGTACCTCTTTTTCCCTCCATCTTCTTCCTTCAACTTCTAAACCCATTTATTCTGCAATGCTCTTTTTCCTACAGGAAACTAAACCAAGTCTGAAGTCTGGTTATTTACCAAGGAATCCATTTCCTCTTTCATGTCTTGCTCCCACTTATTTTTAGTGTTTACCTGCATTGCATTTTCATAACTTTCCGGTTCACCATAATTAGTCAACAATAAATAATGCAATGAAGGAGAGTATCATTCAAGGGGTCTATTAACCTGATAGATATTTTAACAACACCTGCAGAAGTTTGAGGTACCTACTGCTCTTGTTTTTGTACATTTTGATTTTTTTTTACCTTTGGAATTTGTTTTTCAGTGATCTCATCAAGCACTATCTATTATGTTTTTTCTTTTCCCTGTTTCTTTCCCTGCAACTGATCTTTGTACATGACCTTCTCATTGAATATGAAATCTCTACTCCTAATGATTTTGTGATTTTCATAATCCCATAAGCGATAACCAAAATCATTAATGTCATATCCATTAAAGGTACACTTCTTGGATTTTTCCTCAATCTTTGTTCTATTTTCTTTATCAATATGAACAAATGCTTCACAACCGAAAGTATTCAAAAATGAATAGTTTACCCTTTTACCTATCCATGCCTCCTCTAGAATGCCACCATCCAAATAATTTGAAGGTCCTCTATTTATCAAGTAAATAACAATATCTACAACATTTTCCCAAAACTGTAAGGGAAACCCTTCATGAAATCTCATATTCCTTCCACGCCCCATGATTGTCATGTTCATCCTTTCTAACAAACCATTTTCTTGTGTTGTTCCTGGAACAGTGTTCTCTCTATGAATCCCATGGTATGAAAAATAATCATCAAAATCCTTGGTGCAATATTCACCTCCATTGTCTGATCTTAGACACTTCAACCTTTTTCCTGTCTCATTCTCAACCAAAGCTTTCCATTTCTTAAAAGTGTCAAAAACATCATATTTTTTTCAAATGCAGTAAACCCAAGTTTTTCTAGTTTCATCATCAATAAAAGTAACATAATAATGAGAGCTACCAAGAGATGATACTTGGGCTAGTCCCCATACATCTGTATGCACAAGTTGTTGTAGGAAAATCTCCCTGCGGACAGGTAGATCACCTCTAGAGCTTGACCTTAACCCTAGACAGAAAAGTGTTTATCATGGACATTGACTTCCTTTCAAATCTATCTAAACTAACACATGAGAAGGAAGGATGACAGAAGTACCTTTTTATCGACGTTTGTCCCTGCACGCTCCGAGTTGCACTCCAATCCTTTTGCTCCTCGCTGGATCCTGTGGACAAAACAAGATACGACCACTTCCTACTCTATTGATGTTAGCTTGAAAATAGATCTATCAACTAGTGATAAGTTCATGTGACATTAGACGCGAACTAGAAAGAAACAGGCCCAGTGTGTCATATTGATGAGAATATAGACAGTAGTACTTACAATCGTAGATGCAAGTACGACAGCTTTGTCAAGTCCCCTTCGTCTAACCCTTGCCTGAAAGCTCCACAATCTGGATAACAGCAGCTTCACTGATCACTCTCCTTTGGCTGACTGTAAGTTTCCTCCAAGATCATAAGTTTCATGTATTCAATTCTTCCTTCACCACTTATGAGATCATAAGTTTGGTGTAATTCCCTCTTCCATTCCCTTTTCACCATTAGAAAGCTTGCTTATATAGCCTTGGAGAGGCTTAACCACTTGAGATATCCTTGGGGAAGGTGAGGATTTTCCTCCTTCAGTTGAGGATTTGCCCTAGGATCATGGTTGGACTAAGGATTCGAGCTCAACTTCTTTCCAAGAATGAAAAGATGCTTCCCCCATTCATCTCAACAGCTTAACAACCGCCCAGAATAGGTAGTGCTCCCTCAAAAGGGCCATCAGAGCATTGTAGCTCTCCCTAGTAAGCTTTAGGGGATGCCGGCGCTCTCAAAATCTATAGCACTCCCTTAAAAGGGCCAGGGGAGCATTATAGCGCTCCCTGACAGTGTAAGAGGGAGCACCAGTGCTCCGAGGTAGTGTAAGGGGGAGCGCTCCTCTCCAAAAACTCAGTTTTTGAGGTGCTTTCAGATGGCAAAAGGTTTGCAAGCCTGTTGACTCATTAATCAGATGTTTGAGGTGTTTCAAGTGTCTTTCTCATGTCGTTATAGGCACGACATAGGCATCATGGCAATATGCTTTCTTTGACACCTACGACACTTGTGAGCAACATGCGACACTTGCGACCTTGTGAGAAAAATGCGACACTTGCAACCTTTGTAATGATGACACTTGCGACACTATCAAAGTGAGTAATTTTGATGTGTAACACAAGCTCTAACCTTTCACTCTTATTTTCTTTTCCAACTCTGATAAATGTAACTCTCTTTTGTTTTCCATAAACATGGTACTCACAGAAATCCAAATCAATTTGTTTAATATCTGGAAAAAAAAATCTTTTGTGAAGTATCTACATCCCCTTCTCAGTCATGTGTCCAAGCCTATGATGCCACATTGTTGTATACACTCCTATAGAAACTAAAGAGATAGAAGAGTCAGTATTACCAGCACATAAATACAATGTACCTACCTTCTCTCCTTTTGTTATTACCAGTGATCCTTTGGTGACCTTCCACACCTTATCTGTAAATATAGATATACAAGCTTCACTTGTCAATTTCCCTATTGAAATTATATTTTTCCTTAGATATGGAACATGTCTTACCTCTTTCAAAAACCATTTGTTTCCATTCTTTTGTTTTATTTGTACCTTTCCCATTCCAACAATTTTGCATGGTGCATCATAACCCAAATGAACCTGTCCGAAATCACCTTGAGCATAATCCAGAAAATGTTTTCTATAGGGTGTGGCATGAAATGAATCCCCTAAATATACTACCCAAGACTTAGAATTATTATCTGCAGAAAGAATCAAGAATCTTGTAGCACATCACCTATTACAGTCGCTTCCTGATTTTTCTCTTGTTGTCCATGTCTTTGTTTCTTTAGAGCTTTACAGTCTTTCTTAAGATGTCATTTCTTTCCACAATTCCAACAATCTATCTTTCTTAGTTTGGATTTGGATCTTCCCTTCCTAGAATTCCCATGGTTCCATGAGCCCTTTCCTCTATCCTTTTGTCTTCCCCTGTTCTCCATGTTTAATGCATTACCTGATGTCTCACCTGTGCTTTTTCGTCACATTTCCTCACTAAGGATAACACCAACAACATCATCAAATTTTAGAGTGTTTGAACCAGATACAAGGTTACTTACATCCATGACCAAGCCATTCCAACTTTCTAGCAATGAGAACGGGATTAGAAGAGCCCTGGCCTCATCATCAAAGTCCACTTTTACAAAACTTAGTTGATTGGTAACCGTATTAAATTCATTTAATTGATCTGCAATAGACCCACCTTCTGACATCTTCATATTAAATAATCTCTTCA
>CBVK0100830818.1:0-37895 GCA_900067695.1 Picea abies
ATTTTTTTTTTTTTTTGTAGGGCTCTATTAAGGGAGGCTCATCTACTCCTTAAGAGTAACAGATGGTGTAAAGAAGTGTAAGGATTCTAAGTAAAAGTGTGCTTAAGACTCCTTATTATAATATGAGGGTGAATTATCATTCAAGTATATTTCTATGTATATAGCAAAAGGAAATGAATTATGGTGGTTACTGGTTATGAACAAGTTTTAAGATATTTCGAAGAAATTAATCCAAAAACAATTCGAAAAGGTATGAGAGATAGTCCACAAAATAATGACAGATCGTTGCAATGATAATTAGAAATAATGCTAGTGAAAATTATTTAGTGAAAGTCATACCCCAAAGGAATGGCTAGCATTTTAACAACAATGAAGGAAAGGAATGACAATAAGGAATAACACAGAAGGAACAACAATTGTTCCTTTCAAATGAACAACAATGATACTCAAAGGAACATCATTCGCGTGAAGGTAACGATAGTTGTTCCGTTCAAATGAACAACAATGGTACTCAAGGGAACAAAAATCGCGGGAAGGGAACGACAGTTGTTAATTTTTAACCATCTGAATAGGTAATTTTGGAAACTTCCCATGGAAATATATTTTTGTTGAATCTAAGGCTGATTAGTCATCAACTAAATTCATCCAATTATTATGGGTCTGTTTATTTCAAAAGGTTTGTTGATGTCATAATTTCATTATAGTTGCTCGTTTACTGTTGCGTAGCATGACATATTCATTTTTATGTGAAAGACAAGGTCTGCGTGATAAGATAAAGCAAGAGTGTGGAACAGAAAATAGTTCTAATTGTGTTATCCTCCCTAGTTCTTATTTTCTCAAGTGACTTTCATAAAATGAGAAAGAAATAAAAACTAATAAATCAATTAGATCTATAAAAAAAACTATATACAGTATGTACAGTGTAACAAAATTTATCATTTATGGAGTTGGAGTGGCTAGGTTACCTTCCCAGACAGCCAAAATCTAAACGGTAGGGTCCTTACTTACTTCCTGGTAGAAAGATTCTTTTGAAGGTGGTTGATGGTAAAGTCACAGTTGGTGTCCATTAACTAGAAATGGAGATCCAGACCCGTCGATGGTGCTTAAAGTGACCGTGCTAGTATCATGGACTTCATCAATTTCATATGGTCCCAGCCACCGTGTCTGTAATTTTCCCAAAAAATCCTGAAATCTAGAGTCATAGAGAAGCGCCCAATCACCTTTCTTGAATGATTTCTTATTGATATGATTGTCATGTCAGGTCGCTCTTTGTTATTGAATAATTGTTGTGCACTCTACAACAGACAGGCATGCTTCATCCAACTCATTCAGTTGTTGAAGTCATTGTTTATGTGCTTCTGTTAGATCCAATCCAATTTCCTGGGCCATCCTTAGGGTCTTAATCTCAAACTCGATTGGGAATATGGGTTGTTTACCATAGACTAGGTGATAAGGAGAGTAGCTAGTGGTGTTACGCCATGTTGTGTGATAATCACATAAGGCATTCAGGAGCTCAGTAGCCCAATTATGTCGATTTGTTGAGACAGTCTTTGTTGGGATTGCCTCCAAGACCTTATTTGTGCTTTCCACTTGTCTGTTTTCCTATGGGTGATATGGAGAAGTAATTTTGTGCATAATATGATAATTTTCCAGGGTGGTGGTGATTCTATGAGCTGTAAATTGTGACCCCCCATCAGTGATTACTTCCCTGGGTAGTACATAGCATACAAATAATTTGAAAATAAATTTGATGACTACTTATTCTGTTGCATTTTGTAGGGCTTCTACCTCTACCCATTTGGTCATGTAGTCCGTTGCAACTAGAATATAGGCCCTCTGATTTGAATTTGGATTAAAGGGGCCAACAAATTCTAGTGCCCATCTCTCAAATGGTTTTGTGACTACTTGTGCTTTCAAGAGCATTTCATCAGCCTGACCTAGTTTTCCCATCCACTGGAAATTGTTGCAGGTCTGGACATATTTCTTCGCATCTCTAAATATTGAGGGCCAATAGTAAACCATCTATAAAATTTTGTGTCCAATCCTGTGGTCTGCAAAATTCCCACCACAGGGCTCATCATGTACTGCCTTCAGTATGTTGTAGATTTCATCATCTCGTATGCATCTGCGGATCTGGAGATCAGCTCCTGTGTGGAAGAGATATCCACCGATCCAAGTGAATCATGCGCTATGCTAGACGATCAGTTTTCTTTCCCTTGATGATAGATGTGCTAGTAATTTTCTCGCTGCCAGATCATTTTCCACATCAGCGTACCAAGGTGGCTTTGTGGTGATGGCAAATAGATGCTCATCTGGAAATTGATCTTCAACTGTTAAGGAGTCATATGTTTTGAGTATGCGGGACAGGAAGTTTGCGACAAGATTTTCTCTCCCGGGTTGATCCTTGATGGTGATGTCAAATTCCTGCAATAGTAATAACTACCGAGTGACCCGTCCATTAGTAATTGGTTTATTAGCTAGATATATAATAGCATAATGATCAGTATACAGGATAACTGGATAGCATGTTATATAATGACAAAATTTATTGATGGCATGTATAATAGCTAAAAATTCTTTTTCTGTTACTGTATAATTAAGTTCAACTGGAGTAAGATTCTTGCTAATGAAATAAATAGCGTAGGGTTTATTGTCTTCTTCATTTCCAAGGACAAAGCCTATGGAAATATCTGATGCATCGGTGGAGATGTGAAATGGTATTTTCCAATTTGGTCCCCTCAACACCGGTGTTGTCGAGATTAGCTTCTTGAGTCTTGCAAATGCCACATCACACTTTTCAGACCATTGAAACTCCACATTACCAGTCAAAGCATGTAAAGGTGCAGTGGTTCTTGCAAAATTTTCCATAAATCTACTATAGTATCCAGAAGCACCAAGGAAACTGCGTACCTCAGTTTGTGTGTGTGGTGTAGGTAGATTAAGGATTACCTCTATTTTTTCTAGATCTACTCTAATTCCATCTGCAGAAATATAATGCCCTAGTACCACACCTTTCATCATCATCATATGACATTTTTTGTGGCTTAGACATAACCTGGTAGCAATGCACCGTTCTAGTACCTTCTCCAGATTATTCAGTGCTTGATCAAAGTCGTTTCCATAAGGAGTAAAATCATCCATGTAAAATTCAATCCCTTCACTAATCAGATCGTTGAATATGCTCAGAATGGCCCTTTAGAATGTGGATGGAGCATTACAAAGTCCAAAGGGAAATACTCTGTATGCAAAGGTACCCCAAGGGCATGTGAATGTAGTTTTATCTAGATCTTCTGGGGCAATCTGGATCTGATTGTAGCCACTAAAACCGTCTAGGAAAGAAAAGAATTTATTTCCTGCCAAATTATCTAGGACCCGATCGATGAAAGGTAAGGGGAAGAGGTCCTTTTGAGTGGCTTTGTTAAGTTCCCTGTAGTCAACACAGATTCACCATTTCCCATTTTTCTTGGGGACGATCACTAATGGGGAAACCCACCAACTATCTGAGATTGGATATATAAAATCTACGTCCAACAGCTTTTGTAATTCTTCTTTAACAATATCCCTGAGATGGGGATTCATCCTTCTCTACAGTTGTTGGATGGGTCATGCATCTTTCTCAATATAAATGTGGTGTGTGCAGAGTTGTGTATCAATACCTTTCATATCAGAATACTCCCAGGCAAAATCTTGTTGGTATTTAGAGAGGACTTGAATTATCTTTTGTTGTTGTTGTTCATCTAAATTGGCATTAATTTTTAGAGACTTTCCTGGTGCAATCTCAACAGATTTGTTGTTATGGATGGCGGTAGTCGGGATTTATTGTTCCATTAAATATTCCAGCGAGTCTCCTTGTGCTTGACAATCTAGAACAACTTGGAGCATTTGGCATGTTGGGTTACCCACAGTGGTTGGGCTGTTAATAAACCCATTGATTACGTCATCCTCTAGCTAGTTCTTGATTCTGAGAGCTTCTTCCAGCGTGAAAGGGGCTCGTAAATCTTTTTTTGGATATCGTGGTGGTGGAAATTGAGGATATACGAAAGTTGGGCTTGGCTTGGCTAGAGGATATAAGATGATATTTTTTGTGACACCTCCTCTAGCAATTGTCATATTACCCATTCAGAATTTTATGTATGCGTCAGCTGTTGCGATCCATGGTCTTCCCAGTATCAATGGATGACCTTCGAGTCCACTTCTTGGGTTGATGATGAGGAAATCCGTCAGATATTCCCAAGAATCAACTGAGATTTCTATATCATGTAATGTGTCAATTAGTCAAACCACCGATTGATCTGCAATTGTAACATAATTGGGGTGGGTTCGAAGGAGTCAAAACCCAGGGTATTGCAGGTTTCCATAGTCAGAATATTGATGGTCGCCCCCAAATCAACTAGTGTATTTGGAAAAGAATAGCCCTGGATCTGAACTATTACTATGGGATTCCCTAGATCTTCATATTTGACTGGTTCTTGTCTACCAAGAATTAGATCAGACAAGGCTCCTACTACACGAACTGTTGATGATGAATTTTTTTATTTTCCTAACAGGCTTCCTCCCATATAGTTCCTTGATTGATTTTGCGTAGATTGGAATATCTTGTAGAGCCTGCAGGAGTGGGATCTTGACATATAAATTCTTGAGTTCCCCTACAATGTTGAAGTTAGGATATACGACAGGTTTTGATATCATCAATATTTCAGAGAATGGAGGGGAAAGAGTTGAATCCTTATTAGGATCCTGTGATTTGACTATGTTTCCCCCCTGCTCGATTTCTTCCATTATTACCACAATCGAGGGTGTTATTGCTAGTTTTTTTTCATTCTCCTACTCTTGGAAAACGTTATTTTCTTCAGGAGAGATTATGCATCCCGATCTCAACCAGAGTTCATTGCACCCTACCAAGTTAGTTTCCCCTTCCCCATTCTCCATAATCTGGACAAGTTGAGCTGGTCTATTATTAGGATTTGGGTGAGGTTGGGCTGGTAATTGGCGGCGCAATTGCGATTGAGAGTTTTGGGGCAGTTGGAGTGGAGCTTGCAACGTGGGTTGGGTTTGAGGGGCCATCCCCATGGGTTGATTGTTTATCCCCATGGGGTGTTGCCAATTCTAGTTCCAATTTGAGTTTTGGGTTGTCGTGTTGGGCCACTGTCAAGGGTAGGGGTTATTCGAGTTTTTCTAGGATGAGGTGGGGTATTGCGAGTTAGGCCAGGTGGAATTTGCAGTTGGCTGATTCTGCCACACAGGATTTGCAGCGGGTTGGTTTAGCCAAGTGGGATTTGCAGGTGGGTATTGTTGGGGCTACTAGTTCTGATTAGTAAATGGCTGGCCCTTCCATGCATTACCAGAATTTTGTTGTTGATTATACTATCCAAAAAAGAAAGAGTAAGGGTCTTGTAGTTAGGGATGATTTTAAGGATGGAAATTTATTTTAAAATGTAGAAACCTTGGCAAATCTTACATATCCTTCATATGCCAACTATAAATGTTTGGCGATATTTTTGTAAAAATATTCAAATTTCTAAGGATTTAATATAGTTTTTATAAAATTTTGGTGATTTTTAAGGTAAAATAATTTTATTCTATATAATTTGGGCGAATCATTTTTAAAATAGCGAATCTCGTTTTTGGAAAAAACATGGAAAATTAGCCCATGAGCAAAATTTAGCCCCTAAAATCATCCATGCCTGTAGTGTATTTGGAGGCTGAGTCTACCATTGACGATGTTGAGCCATCAGATATAATGGTTTTGTTTCTTCTTCCTCTTCTGTAAAGACAACTTTCAATCCAGGGAGCGATGGGCATTGTTCTGTGTCATGATCCTTGGCACAGATAGCGCAAACCCGAACCACATCCAAAGGATAATCCCTTGGACCATGTTTTCTTCTGCATCTGTGGTAAAATATGGCCAAAGTCTATTCTACTTCTATTTTTTTCTGTTTGGCCTGCAATATATCCACTTGTGTAGTCAAAGTGCTTAGAATATCTGTTTTGAAATTTTCTAAGAGATTACCATCTTCAGATCGCGTAACACCCCCGCTGGTAGTGTTGTTATTTTTGGTGAGGGAAGTCCGCATTCCTGATCTAGCAACTAATACACAATAGAATGATGTTATCATAAGTTTATTGATAAATATCACCCTTCCCCATTAGATTCAATGTTTCTACCCATTCATCCTTCATAACCATAATCAGATTTGCTTTAAGTACTTCACCTGGTAATGTACCATAGGGTGATCTTTGCAAGTTATACTGAAATCTCTCAACATATTCTTCCAATGATTCATTTTATTTTGCATTCATTTGAAAGATTTCATCTTTTAGGTCTCTGGTTCTACAATAATCCTGATATTTTGTTAAGAAGGCCTATTTCATCTCATCCCATGAGTTTATAGTTCCGCCTCCCAATCCCATAAAACAACGTAGAGCTGCTCCTTTCAAAGTGGAGGGAAACAGTTTTAATTTTTGGGGTTCAGAGGTGTAATCATACCCTCTACATAGGACATCAAATTCAAATAAGAACGCATCTAGGTCTTCTGAGATCAATCCATGGAAGGTTGGCATCTTCTATAGGGGGATTGCCTTCATGGGGGCATTGGCGATTGGATCAACTATCGAATATTCCAATGTGGAAGTCTGGGGACGTTGTTGATTTGGTTGTTCCATTTGATCGAAAATGTGCCAAAAATCTTCAGGAATTTCTTGATCTGGGTGTTCTATTCGAGGTGGTTGATTATTTGATCCTCTAGGGGATTTGATTGCACTCCCTCTATCTGGGATTTCAGGTATGCCTTCTTCTTTCACAGGTGATTCAAGATTAGGCGGTGGTGATGGGTCTGCCTTGGCAACCCCACTGTTTTCTCCCTCTCCTTCCTCCAGATTATGAGAATTTCCCTCTTCTAAAGGGTTGAGGGGTGGAAGATCTGTGCTCTGAAAGCTTTGCTCATTCCCTTCATTTTTTCTATGAGTCTCAATGTGGGTAGTATTTGGTGAAACTACTACATGAGGGATTCGGGTAGACCCTTTCCTAGGTCCAACCGAAGCTTGAGATTCGGCTTTTCGGATGATTTCATCTATGAAAGTGCTTCTCCCAGGGAGCACCAAGCCCTGGGATTTGGTAGCTTTTGGTGGGGGTTTTGGTTTTTCAAGATATTTCTTCTTAGTCATACACACTTCATGCAAAAATAAATTAAAAAAGAAACACCTATGTAACCTCTTAAGCGTCAACTGGAGGTAGTCATTGGCATAAGCATATTACTTATTACCTGCGTAGGTTCTTACCTTTCATCTTCAATACCTCATCCTCTAGAGACACAATCTATGCTACCTTTGACATTCTTCCTGGCAACGACGCCAAAATGTTGGGCTCTAAAGATGTTTAAAAACAACCTTTGTTTAACATTAATTTATCAACCTGCGGATTCGTCTTTTATCTCAAGAATATATGCAAAATCTATGCAGATAGCTTGTAGAGGCTAAAATTGTGTAGTTAAAGCAAATCTGAGTTTATCCACAATCAAGTTCCTCAAATGTTCATGAAAGATTCTAAGACTAAGATCTTACTTAACAGAATTGAAATCTAATTACTAACATGTTGTGAATGAAAGGGAACTAACTAATCTGTTGAATTCATTTAACTAAGAAGAAAAGATTGAATCTAAGTAAATACTTTCATAATTAACTATTAACTATGAATTGAATTGTTGGAAAGGAAATAGTGAATTACTCTATCTTATGGAAAGAAACAACAATTGTAATCTAATAAAAAAGGACAACAAATATAACTTAACGGAAAGGAACAACAATTGTAACTTTAACTGAAAGGAAGGAAAAATGTAACTTAATTGAAGGAATAGCAAATGTGAATCTAAGTAAAAGGAACAACGCATATGAAAATGTGAGGAACTGTCAAGAAGAAAACTATAGTAATGGAAACTGGAAAAGCAATCATTAACACTCGAGAGAAATGTCTATCTTCTATACACAAACAACATAAAATCATTAACACACTTATGCATTCGTCTTAACTATTTCAAAAGAGAATTGAATCATAAAACATGAAGAAAACTAATACAATTACAGCTTGAGACAGTAGCTCCTTTAGACTAGGCCCTTGGTCCTCAGAAGCACTACTACTAGAAACTCAGTATGTAGAAATGGTGAAAACGATCAAACCTTTTATTGATTTCATAGTTGGTACAACATTCACAAAAACTGCTTGCGCAAGTAATTCTGAGTTCTGAATACTTGAACCCAATTCTTAGATTGTCTTTTCAGGATCTATTATCCTCTATATATACAATAATCTGAGTAAATCAAGCCATCCTAAGGATTGAAAGATCCTCAGGATTGCTTTACTATTATAAAGTTACAATATAGAAAATCAATTATCTTCAAAACTGCTTTGCGCCAAAAGTCTTCAACCTCCAATAGCTTGCGCATCTTCAAGATCTCCTTTTCTATTTCAGTTTTGAACATATTTATCCAATCCTGTAACAAAATCAAACAATTCCAATTGTATTTTAGAATCTATTTAATATAACTTCAATGATATCATTAGAAGACATATTTAATCATTTTCTATCCTATTTATCCCTAATTAACAGAGAAGTCAATCAAGATTATATCATGAACTGTGGAAATAAGGAGGATATTTGTACCTTTTTCATAACCCAACACTCGCCCAACTCTGTGTGATCGTGGTCATTGATCTTCCACCTCAACAAGATCAACGACGTTGGTTGATTTCAGGCCAGGAACTATCACGTCCGCTAATTCCACCTCCATGCTCTGCAATGATTCCCAACCATCAATCTCTGTTCACAGGTCGACGGTTCACAGTGATTGTGGGGTCCAATCTCTGCAATTTGGGAAGTGCTCACCCAACTCTATCTAATTGTGATCATTGATATTCCACCTCAACAAGATCAACATTGTTGGTTGATTGTGGGTCGTGAACTATCATGTCCGCTAATTTCACCTTCGCGCTCTGCAATGATTCCCAACCATCGATCTAATCGAGTGGCTGGTGTTTGGTTCGTTAACTCCAATGGGTCTTTGAGTTGATCTGACGACTAAGATTGGTTTTCCTCCCGATGAACGACTCACATCCATATCCTATGTTAGGTTATTAATTCCTCTATGGCTCTTGTTACTCAGGGAATTCGGGTAACTTTGACTATCGTGAAGTTTGACATCCTAGGACGTTGAACTCCTAAAACTCCAAAACCATTATGAACTAGCTCCTTTTGGGCTTAGCACAGGGTTCATAGACCCAGGTCACATGAAACTTCATATGAATCTATGGCTATGAGCTCTACTCTTAGTCGAGTTTTGGTTAAGGTCATGGGCATGAGTTCAAGGTCTCTTAGGATATTGGTTTGAAGGAAACGCCTTCCTCATTCCCAAAACCTTAAATTCTAAAATGGGGTTGGGTAAACTCATGAGGTTACCAAGATGGTAGAAGTGCCAAGAGGCTTGCTATGAATCTAGAGCTGTGAGGTATCTCCCTGGGGAAAACACCTTCGAGTGTTAAACTGGAGCATACAGGAAAAACATAAGCATAAGTTCTCAAGGAATCCAACGTATACACATAACTTAACCATTTCAATGCATAAACCATTTACAGATATGTAAATACATGAATGCAACCATTAATTCCCAATTCAATGCAAAGAGTATGAAAACACTTATCAGAACAAGAAGATGTGATGTGAGTGTTGAAAGGGGTGCTCGTTTCCACCCAACCATAGGCTCAATCACTCCTAACGGATTTACCACTGGCCACCCCTGAGATAGACTACAATGCTTTGAGATTGAATCTTTTCTTCCGACTAAGAAAAAGTTAGGGATGAAGGTTACTCTCCTTCTCCAGACATAGAAATAGATAGGGACAAAGGTTACTCTCCTTATCCCAACTCAATCATAGATAGGGACGAAGGTTACTCTCCTTCTCCCGAGTTAGTCTTTATTTCCTACGACCAGAACACACTCTCTTCATAATTCTTCCTCGAACCTGAGAGTTCAATCTCTCGTATTTGCACTCTTCATATATTTCCTCCATGACCCCCACACCTTCCTTTCTTTCCTTTTCCAGCAAGGTTTCATGTGGCCCAAATTCCTAGTATGTGGTCATGTCTGGAAGCCTTACATATGGGCGGTCTTCCCCATCCCCTCACTAACTCTTGAGGGAGTATTCCCACCTACCAGCCTAACTGTAATTCATTCATGGGTCAGAGGGTTGTTCTGATCCTGAGAAATAATTCGGCAAAGTACTGGTTCGGTGGAGGTTAACGTAACCATTCCTGGTCCCCTCCACCATCTCTTTCATAGAATTCGTGGTCTCTCTTAGTACATCCCCTTTCTAATAGTCATGCAAAAATTATCCATTTTATATTAAAATAATAGAATTTACATTCATCGACCTTTTATAGAAAGGTTCATCAAATCAAACATTCACACATTTGAGTTTGCCATAGTTTCTTGGCCAATATAGTTATATTTACAAACTGGGGGAAACAGGGTGTTACAATTCCCTCCTCCTTAAAGGAACATTGTCCTCAATGTTCTATCTGTCAACATGCTATGTATATACAAAAGTAAACAAAATTGGATATGCTTGTCTCATGGCATCCTCCATTTCCCATGTAGCCTCATCTAGCCAAAGTGTTTCCACTGCACCTTGACCTATGCAATGGTTTGGTTCTTGAGTGAGGTTTCCTTCCTGTCTAGTATGAATTGAGGTTATGGAAGGAATTATCCCTTCAACTCCACCTGGATCACAGACCATTTAATTATATGATTAGAATCATCTACATATTTCTTCAATAATGAAACATGGAAAACATTATGTGCCTTTACTTTGGGAGGAAGTGCTAGCGTATATTCTACAGGTCCCACTCTATCTAAGACTTCAAAGGGTCCATAATACTGAGGTGCCATCTTGGCACAAGCTTCCATTCTCAAGGAACTCTTCATGGGTCTAAATATAAGATAGACATGGTCTATTGTCTTGAACTCTCTGGGAGTTCTCCTTTGGTCGACGTAGCTCTTTTGTCTATCCTGATCAACTTTCAGACTTTGTTTTATTTGAATCACTTGTTGTTCCATTTATTTCATCATGCCCATTCTGATTGTAATTCTATCCATTGGATTACTCCAACTGGTTGGAATCTTGCATTGTCTACCATAGAGGGCTTCAAAAGGGCTCATCTTTAGTGACTCTTCATAACTGTTGTTGTAGGAAAATTCTACCAATGGAAGGTAGTCTTCCCACTTCTTAGGCTGATGCATTACATGCATCCTTAACATTTCTTCTAATATTTTGTTTAATATTTCTATATGTCCATCAGTTTGGGGGTGATAGGTTGTGCTAAACAACAATTTAGTCTCAAGACTAGCCATCAAGGATTTCCAAAAGCTTGAAGTGAATTTTGTGTCTCTGTCGGATACCATCTCTCTAGGCATGCCATGCAGTCTGAATATCTCCTTCATGAAGATGTTGGAAATATATATTGCCTTGCAAGTCGACTTGACAGGAACGAAGTGAGTGGACTTGCTCAATTTTTCCACCACTACCATGATGGCATGATTCTTCTTAGCCAATCTTGGTAATTCAGTGATGAAATCCATGGAAATGGTTTCCCATTTCCATTCCGGAATTGGTAGAGGTTGTAACAACCCTGTTGGGTGCTGGTGTTATGCCTTAACTTGTTGGCATTCCAGGCACTTATCTAGATAGTCATCTATGTCCTTTTTCAATCCAGGCCAATAGAATTGTTTCCTAGTGGTCATGATCATTTTCTGATATCCTAGGTGACCATTATATGGTCTCTTGTGTAGTTCATCCATTATGAACCTCTTCAAATCGTCACATATTGGAATATACAATCTATTTTTGTAGGTTCGTAGACCTTCATCGAGCATCTGATAGCCTTCATACTTTATCCATGTAGGCTCTTGCCTTAAGTATGAGGTCACAATCTTGAAAAATGCATATGTTTCTTGTGCATTCCTTACTCTTCCCTGACATATATTTCACAGGTGCTTACTGCTGCCAAGTGAATCATTTTCATACTTATGCTAAGGGCACTGGGTACCCTATTTTCCTTTCCTTTGATGTGTTTTATTTTGAAATCAAACTCACTAAGGAGAGCCATCCACCTAGCTTTCCTGGAATTGAGTTTTGGTTGATAAAATAGGTGCCTCAACCCACAATGGTCTGTCATAAGCACAAATCTCCTACCCAGGAGGTAATGCCTCCACATTTTTAAAGTGTACACTATGGAAGCAAATTCTAGATCATGGGTCACATAATTGATTTCATGCTCATTCAATTTTATGGATCCGTAGCCAATTGCATGCCCTTCTTGCATAAGGACACCTCCGAGTCCTTCTTTGCAGGAATTTGTGCACATGAGGAAGTCATTATCAGGGTCTGCAATCTTTAGCATAGGCGCATGGGTCAGAAGGTATTTCAGCTCCTAAAATATTTCTTCACACTCTGATGTCCAAGTGAATTTAACCCCCTTTTCTGAAGGGCAGTGATTTGACAACCAATCTTGGAAAATCCTTTTATGAACCTTCTATAATATCCTGCTAATCCCATAAAGGATCTGATATCAGATACATCCTTGATTCGTACTTGATGGTATCCATACCTTAATTCAATCTTTGATAAAATGGAATCACCCCCCCAATTGGTCGAACAAGTCATTGATTCTTGGTAAAGGGTACTTGTTCTTTATGGTTGTCTTATTGAGTTGTCTATAATCTATGCACAGTCAAAGCGTGTCATCTTTATTTTTCACAAACAAGGCTGGTGCTCCCCATGGAGACACACTGTGTCATATGTAGCCTTTTTCCATCATTTCCTTCAGTTGTAGCTTGAGCTCAACTAGCTCAGGTGTACTCATCCTATAGGGTGTCCTAGACACTGGCACTGCTCCTGGTGCAAGTTCTATCGAGAATTCAATGTCTCTTCTCGGAGGTAGACCTGATACCTCTTCTGGAAACAAATCTCTATACTCTCTTAATATGGGGTGGTCCTCTAGGTTCAGTTTGTCATCTTCAATAGATTCCAACACCTGTATTTCATATAGGGAACATCCCTTTCTGCAATAATTTTCCATTTGAAGGGATGATATTCATCTCACTGAGACATGATTTTGAATCCCTTGGAGCGTTATCTTTCTCCCTTCTTCATTTACACATTTTAAAGTTTTATGGTAATGTTCCAACTTAGTTTTATTAGCAACTAACTAGTCCATACCAATCGACAAGTCATAAGATCCTAGGGGAAGCATATTAAGGGTCGCGTGGGTGGGCAATCCATTCATGATGAATTGGCAAGTTGGTATGACCTCTACTACTTTTCTTTTGGTTCCAATGGCTAGTTGTACCAACCATAGCTTAACATGTCTAACTGGATGCAATTTACACTTATCAATATTCTAAGGGGCCACATAACTCAAATTAGAACCAAGGTCAATTAAAATAAAAAATAGACGGTTGGTGATCATACCTTCCATCTCCACCACTAAATCTTGGTGGTCAGCTTGTTTATTATCCAAAGATGCATAAATCTGTGGCATGCTCCTAGCCACATCATTGATTGTGGTAGCTTCTTGGATGTTGTATATTCTCCTACTTTTCTATTGTCGGTGTGGAAAATTCCCTCAGCAGATGTTCTTTTCCGCAACTCTGACATTTCAAGGGTTCTCTCTTTGGGTTATCAGTCTTTCCTGGGGTTGATCCAAAAGGTTTATTTCCACTCTGGGAGAGGAAATTATGTTGATACACACTTTGGGTATGAAGGCTCATCCTTGAATCCTTCCTATAGTTCTTAAATCTTAAGGATTTAAACCCCCTCTTCTTGAATCCTGAACTACTCTTCTTCTTGAAGTGTTTCTTAAAATGTTTCCATGAAAAGTCCTTCTCATGGATTCCTTTCACATTCCTAAGTTCTTCCCACCAAATGGAAGCCTTTCCTTTCAGGTTGAAGATAGATACTCAAGCCTTTGAGTTTTCAGAGTAGTCATGGTCTCTGAAGTACTCCTTTAAACTAAGCAACAAAGCTTCTACTTCTTTCCCTTTCTTAACTTCTCTGTCGAAAGAGGGTGGTTTGGATTTATTGAACTTCTTCAGGATCACGACCTTTGGAATGATTATGTTTATTTCCTTTCCTTTGATAATATGAGCTATATTTGCCACTAGAGGACCCCTAAAAGTTGCCAATTTCTTTTCCAAAGCACTCTCCCAATGAGTGCCCCCTGTCTCCAGGTTGGACCTTCATCGAGGTACTCCTCCTAGTGTGGCCACTTATGGGACTACATTTTCATATCTTAGATGGACTTCGATTTCTCTTCATATGTCGTCGGTCCACATGACTTGTTGCAGGTCCATGCTACAACTTCCTCTGTATATCGGATAAGCTTTGCAGCAAGACTACAATTATTTATGTTTGTTTCTCTTTCTCCTTTATCAATCTCTCGTTGTCATCCTTGCAACTTTGTAATTCAGTCATAAGGCTCCTTACAAATTCAGCTAGATCTGAGAGGGTCTCCACCGCCCTCCTCTCATCAGACTCTTCGTCTCTATTGTGGGATCCATCCCCCACTTCATGGTGCATCACCATCCTTTATGCTTGTGGTTTTCTCATGATTCACTGACAGATGGAGTGCTGAAAAAATACTTACTGTTAGCTAACATTCTAGTATTTCATGAGCAACACATAGTTCATTTTTTTTTCCTTAAATACACACACATAGTAGAAATTTTTCATTCTTTTCTTTAGGAATAGTTTAACCAGATTCTTTAGGAAAAAGGTAAGGTAGGGGCGTCGCCCTTAAGATTTACATTAAACATGATTTTTACAGTGACTCGTCCATGAGCCCAAGAAAGACAAGTCTTGTAACCATGCTCTGATACCAATTTGTAACACACCCATGGTGGGGCATCAAAATTTTGGTCTTCTTAAGAGAATCAAAACCCTCATTCGAGGTCTCTATTCCATTCTTCTCTTCCAGATATTTTTAGCCATGGTCTCCATGCTCTGAATTGAGCTTAGAACTGGTAGATATCCTCTCCCAAGATCTTTGGGTCCTTCCATCCCTCTATACTTGCATATGACCGCGGGCTATGACCAGACGCCAAGACAACAGGCGCCAAGAAAACCACCGCATGAATCCTCCGGAGTGGCAAATCTCTGGAGTTCACAATCTGATGTTGTGTGTCCTCAGGGATTTTCGACGACCCAGATTCACTTTAGGACTTCAGCGTTCAAGAGTTTCAAACTCTCCAAAGTATTTTCTCCCCGAAGTACTCTGTACCCATAGTTATAGATCAAGTGCCACGCATCCCCTGTGATCGACGGTTGTGATATACTTCGGGACTTCAATGTTCAGGATTTTCAAACACTCCAATTCCTTTTTCCTTCGAAGTACTTCATACCCAGAGTGACAGATCGAGCTCCATGCACCCCTTCATGATCAACGACTGTAATCCACTTCAGGACTTCGGTGTTCAGGAGTTTTGAACACTCCAATGCCTTTTTCCTCCGAAGTACTATGTACCTAGAGTTATAGATCAAGTTCCATGCATCCCTTCATGATCGATGCCTATGATCCACTTCGAGACTTTGGCGTTTGGGAGTTTCGAACACTCCAACACCTTTTTCCTCCGAAGTACTCTGTACCCAGAGTTACAGATAGAGATCCACACATCCCTTCATAATCTATGGTTGTGATCCACTTTGGGACTTCGGTGATCGAGAGTTTCAAACACTCCAACACCTTTTTCATTTGAAGTACTATGTACCCAGAGTTGCATATCAAGCGCCATTATCCCTTCGTGATCGACGACTATGATCCACTTTGAAACTTCGGCGTTTGGGAGTTTCAAACACTCCAATGAATTTTTCCTCCAAAGTACTTTGTACTTGGAGTTACAGATCGATCATCACACGTCCCTCATGATTGACAGCTATGATCTACTTCAGGAGTTTTGAACACTCCAACACCTTTTTCCTCTGAATTACTCTATACCCAGAATTACAGATCGAGCGCCATGTGTCCCCTTCCAACGAACAGTTCCGACGGACTTTGGCACTTCAGGACTTCACTCCTTGTGTCCCTCCAGAGTACTCTTATTCGAAGTTAGTGATCTACTGCCACGTGCCTTCCTATGCCAACGGCTAGGATCTACTCCGGCACTTCGGGGATTTTTCAAAGCACCTCGAATCCTCCGGAGTCCCAAAGTCCCAGAATCTCAGTCATTTCACCAACCATGTGGGCGAGTTATGCATGTGTCAGGGCCTAACACGTAGTTGGGTCAGGGGCAACAGGTTCCCTCATCTAGGATGACACGTATCACATTCAAAAGGGATATAGGGTAAGTGATGCGCGTGAATCTAAGTGGTGCATGGCTCATCAATATTAAATCCACATCACCATGGATGGAATCACTACACCTCATCGATATGGTCTAATCGTCTTTCAACCTCCCTCCGGTTTTCACGATGATGATCCAGCCAATACCGATTTTTTCACAGATCGACAGTTCACAGTGATTGTGGGGCCCCAACTTGCTCGCTCTTTATCGAAGAGCTCAAATTCTGCAATCTAAAAAGTGCTCACATGACTTGGTCTAATCGTGATCATTGATCCTCCACCCCGACGAGATCAACGACGTTGGTTGATTGTGGGCCATGAACTAGCACGTCCGCTAATTCCACCTTCGCACTCTGAAATGATTCCCAACCATTGATATTTGTTCACAGATCGACAATTCACATTGATTATGGGGTCCAATCTCCACAATCTAGGAAGTGCTCACCCAACTCTATCTAATCATGGTCGTTGATCTTCCACCTCAACAAGATCAACGACATTGGTTTATTGTGGGTTGTGAACTAGCATGTTCGCTAATTTCACCTTCGTGCTCCACAATGATTCGCAACCATCAATCTAATCGAGTGGTTGGTGTTTGGTTCATTAACTCCAGTGGGTCTTTGAGTTGATCTGATGACTGAGATAAGTTTTCCTCTCGATGAACGGCTTGCATTCATCTCCTTTGTCAGGTTCTTAATTCCTCTACGGCTCTTGTTACTCGGGGAATTTGGGTAACTTTGACTATTGTGAAGTTTGACATCCCAAGGCGTCGAACTCCTGAAACTCCAAAACTATTATGAAATAGCTCCTTTCGGGCTTAGCACAGGGTTCCTAGACCTAGGTCACATGGACCTTTAGATGAATCTTAGGCTATGAGATCTACTCTTATTTGGGTTTTTGTTAAGTTTGTTTGTGCGAGTTCAAAGTCTCTTAGGCTACTGGTTTGAAGGAAACACCTTCCTGATTCACAGAACCTTAAATTATGAAACATGGCGGAGTAAACTCGTGATGTTACCGAGATGGTAGCAGTGCCAAGAGGCTTTCTTCGAATCTAGAGCTGTGGGGAAGATCCTTGGGGAAAACACCTTTGAGAGTTAAACTGGAGCATACAGGAAAAACAAAAGAATAAGTTCTCAAGGAAGCCAACGTATACACATAATTTAACCATTTCAATGCAGAAACCATTTACAGATATGTAAATACATGCATTCAACCATTAATTCCCAATTCAATGCATAGAGTATGAAAACACTTATCAAAACTAGAAGAAGTTATGAAACTATTGAAAGGGGTTCTCGTTTCCACCCAACCATAAGCTCATTCACTCCTAATGGATTTACCACTGGCCACCCCTGAGCTAGACCACAATGCTTTGAGATTGAATATTTTCTTCCGACTCAGTGAAAGTTAGGGATGAAGGTTACGTTCCTTCTCCCGACACAGAAATATATAGGGACGAAGGTTACTCTCCTTCTCCCAACTCATTCATAGATAGGGACAAAGGTTACTCTCCTTTTCCCAAGTCAGTCTCTATTTCCTATGACCAGAACACACTCTTTTCAAAGTTCTTCCTCGAACCCGAGAGTTTAGTCTCTCGTCTCTGCACTCTTCATATATTTCCTCCCTGACCCCCCACCTTCCTTTCTTTCCTTTTCTAGCAAAGTTGTCTGTGGCCCAAATTCCCAGTCCATGGTCAGGTCTGGAAGCCTTACATATGGGTGGTCTAGCCCATCCCCTCATTAAATCTTGAGGAGGTCTTCCCACCTACCAACCTGACTATAATTCATTCTTGGGTCAAAGGGTTGTTCTGATCCTGAGCAATTAAATCCAACAAAGTATTGGTTCGATGGAGGTTAACGTAACCATTCTTGGTCCCCTCCACCATCTCTTTCATAGAATTTGTGGTATCTCTTAGCACATCCCCTTTCCAGCAATCATGCAACACTTATCCATTTTCTATTAAAATAATAGAATTTTCATTCATCGACCTTTTATACAAAGTTCTATCAAATCAAATATTCACACATTTTAGTTTGCCATAGTTTCTTGGCCAATATAGTTATATTTACAAACTGGGGGAAATAGGGTATTGCATAGGTTGTGGGAAATGAGAGGTTGTAGGCTAGTTGCAACAATTGGCACCTTGACTTGAGTTTTATTGTGCTAGTTAGACCTTAGTCTGGCTTAGGAATCCTTCCTTGGTGGAGTTTCTTTCCTTAGCTCAGGGGTGACCTACTGCTGAGAGTTTATGAGTAGCAAAGTCTATGTTTGGGAGGAACGTCTGAGGTCTACAAGAAGTTGGTGAAATATTCAAAAGATAAGTGTTAATTTATCTATGTTTTATGTTATTTTACTATGTGAATGCTTATTTAAAATTTTGCATCTTTTATTATACTTGTTTATGCATGAAATGTAAGTTGTTAGATTGCCTAATTCTAAGCATATGCAGAGCATGCTATTAATTAAATTGTACCAGAGGTGGAATTTTTGTGTGGCATGGCCCAAATCGAGGATGGGGATGCTATAAAGTGGTATCATAGCTAAGAATAGAGGTAATGATACTTATCTAGGTGGTTGGGTACGTTACTAAGTGGTATCAAAGCCACAGGTTCAATGCTAAGCCTGAATGGGCCATTGGTCGACACGCAGAAGCTGAAATTGCATAAATTTAATTTTAGAGTATGTCTACAAATTGTTTGATAAAATTACCCTTACAAATTTGGGGAAATTTCATGAGTAATTGAAGAAAAATTAGCCCCGAGATTAAAAATCCCCAATTTCAAACTTTATTCGGGCATTTTTTAGCCTAGAATCGGCCAAATTTTGGGAGTTACAACACAGTTGGAGTGAAATGGGGTGAAATTGGGCTTATGAAGTGGAATTTGTTGAGAAATTGGAACAAAGGTGTCGAATTTCAAGTGCAATAATCAAATTGACATGCCCAAAGATGAAATTGAACATAGTAAGCTTAAATTCAAAGGTTCCATGGCGTCCTATGCGAAAATTAAAAATTATGCCCTTTGGAAAAATTTGAAATTTGGGTATTTTTTCGTACATAACGTCAATGGTGACTTGGAGGAACATGGCGTTGATGTGGCAGTGGTAACATGTACTACCATAGTGGTAGCTACATGTTGGCCAGTGTGGCAGGTGGCAGATGATGTGGAGTCACGGTGGCGGGGTGCATGCCTATCCTACAGAACCTTGACTCCAGATCACATTGAGATTTCAAGAATTGACTAAGTAAAAGAATGGGTTGGTTGGATGAAGAGGATCAGGGGTATGTATGGAGGAAACATGAAATTATTGCATCTCGCAGTGAAGTTTACAATTTTGACTATGTATCAAGACATCATGGAGCACAGTGAGATCTCAAAAATTGACTAAGTATCAAGACATCGTGGAGTGCAATAAGATCTCAAAAATTGACTAAGTATAAAGACATCGTGGAGCGCAATGAGATCTCAAAAATTGACTAAGTATCAAGACATCGCAGAGCATGGTGAGATCTTGAAAATTGACTAAGTATCAAGACATTGTGAAGCACGGTGAATGATATGAATTTATCTAAGTAAGAGGAATCGATCGAACGAATGGGGTCGTGGATATAGATAAGTAAATCAAGTAAATGTCTTAGACCTGTGGTGAAATGTTTGGAAAATTTTCTAAGTATGGGTGTGCGACAAAATGCAAGAGTGTAGTTTGGTGACAGTGGAAGTTTGAATCGAAGAAATGATGACCTAAGCCTCATGGTGAAATATTGTGATGGTTGATATTGAATCGAAGTTTAGATCAGATAGTTTCTAAGTATCAGGTTTGTGTCAAGTGTTCTAGTTGCCATTGTTAATATGCCAATGGTCAAAATCAAATGTGAGGTAATTATCAAACAATCGTTGAGCATTAAAGCTATGTTGCATGTGATAATGGATATCATTTCCTAGATGATATTCCTTTCCTTTCCCTTTCTATGAATAACCTTTTGCTCAAGACTCATAATTTAGAAAGACAATAGTCATTGGAAAGGTTTTGGACAAAGGATTCCATGTATTCACCCAAAAATGTAAATGGAACAACAAAATTCACACGAAAATAAGAAATGATATTTATGGTGCATTTAAAGGGAATAATGGTGCATAAAATGATAGATTTGTTAAATTATTGTGGTCTAAAAAAACGTATTGCATACACATTTTGCATAAATAAGGGCACAGATAGAACCAAGTAGACTTCAGCAGAGAGATCAAAGACCAGAGGCATGGAAGATGCACAAATAACTTACAACTATGAAGATGAAGTCAGGGGGTTGGGTGTGAGCATGGGTAATGCAAGGATAGAATCCAATGGGCATGGAGAAGGCAAAGAGGAGAGCATAAATTTGGTGGAGACTATAAATAGTCTACAAAGAGACGTACAAAGCTATAAGACTGATAATGAGAAACTTATGAAGGCCATGGAGGATTCACCTTAGTGACCAATATATATCACGTTCATTCATAAAGGGGGTTTTTAAATTATGAAAAATAGAGTCAATATATTGTAGGTATTGGGGGGGATGTATGGTACATGGTGGTTTATAGGTTTTGGGTGGTATAAAAAGGGGTATTTGGTAAAAATAAGGGATGTCCAGTAAAAATAGGTTTTTTTTATTGGAAAAATGTATTGGGAGGGGGGATAAACAAAAGGATTTGGGGAGTTATTTATCGATATCTAGTGAAATTAAGGGTATTATTTAATATCCCATGAACGAACACGCTATGTCACAGGTTCATTAAGTGGATACCTCGTGATGAAGGCTAAGGAGAAGCAATATGGCTTCAACATCAAGTTTTTGCAGAGCTTGGATAGAATAGAAAATAAAATGGATAAAAAGACTCAAATCGAGGAGTCATAGATCTCCTTCCAGAAGAGAAAAATATAAATGTTGCAAGGAAAATCTCTCTATGGCTAGGATAAACCACAATAGACAAAAATGACTACAGAAATCAACTCCCTTCTTAAGTATGCTATATAATCAAAACATGCTATAAAGACAAGATAAAATGCCTACCTCGTCCAGACGTTTGATGAAGTCCATCGTTGAGCACTTGACCCAAAGCAATATACCTGCAACTAGTCCTCAACAACCAAGAAAAGAAAGCATATGGTGATATGGTATAGTGTTAGCATATTCAATAGCATAATCCATTAATAAACATGACAAATACGCCCATGGAATAATAATTCAATATATTTGCAAGATATCAATTGGATGGGAAAAGAGTATTTCTATTAATATGTGATCAGCAGAAGTGAAAATGTTACAGACTTCTGTGTCGGCATGGTTCAGAACCGTGAAACTAAGTTCCTTCTAGTGGGGCCTCCACCACTTCAATCCTCCACCAAACACAAGCTCATAAGAGAGAAACAATGAGGTTCTCAATCAATAAGGGAACAACTTGGGGGCTAAACACTATGTTCAAACTTAAAGGACAAAGGAATGTAGACTCAATGTGAAGTAAATAATTTCTCCAGAGTAACTTTTCTCTCAAAGTTGAGCTCCTTCTCCTTTTCCATAGCTCAGAATTGGCCCTTTTATATCCTTCAAAATGGAACCAAAGGGCTGAGTCGAAACGTTTCCAGTATATGGAAGGCCAAGGATCATAGATCTCTTGTCATAACATGGAAAACATACATTAATTTTTATTTTCTGGCACAAATACTGATGTACGCTGGTTTTAGTGGAGCAACATGCGTATATGCATGTTGTATAGTAGGCAAGATGCATACATGTGGAAAAATATTTTTTTTTGGCTCTGGACTTTTACAAACAGGGATGATAAGTCTGCATAGGGAAATGGAATAAGGCCTTCTCTACAATATTGAATAGGGTGAGGAAAATCTTGTTATAACATATGCCCCCTAATGTGTGAGGTCAGAGGAGAATCTGTGATGGACGAAATACATTATAAATAACCCAGAAGTGGAGTGGTAGGGGACCAGGAGACGAACTAGTTGCTCATTACATTCTGTACTGACTTTGCATACATGGATGCCAATAAAATTACACTGCAGATCCATGTGAAAATATACCAAACAAGTGTCCATGGCCATGAATAGGAAAATACAAATGTGGTTACATTCCAATAGTTTTCATAGTCACGAACAAGGCCCAATAGAACTAGTCTCAAAACCATTCTAAAGATATTTGCATACCATGGAGTACAATCTGATCTCCCATGATCATTGAAGTCATATAGGCACTGGTCCAATGAAAAGGAAGCAACAGCTCAGGAAATTTGTGGAAACATAGTGATGTCTTCAAGTCTTCTACACAATCCACCAAGGGTGCAAGTATACATCATGTGAATAAAGGAGTTGAGGTCAAACATAATGAGACATCATTTGATTACCATTCATTGAGGTATACCGTTAACAAACATGAGACAACCTATCGATAATGAAAGTAGGTATCAAGGCACCGAGTACATTCTTACAACTGTGAATAGAGGAGTCGGTGTCGAACACCTGAAGAATCCATCGATCAGGAGACATTGATGTATTCGCAATTGTCAATGGCGAGAGAGCCTGCCACTAATGACTGCAAGCCTCAAGGTACTCATAAGACTCTAGGTCTCGTTTCTATAATAGATGAGATAAATTTGATGGAAGGAGACTCATTGAAACAAGATAATTAAGGAATCTCTCATCAGTCAGCACGAGGTACAAAGCAGGAGCTTCATGATTTGGTGGAAATCAGACGAAGAACATGTTCACGAACCAATGACCCTGTGCATCTTTCACGTGTGCCAAGTGCAAGTGGTACATGGAAAAGACCCTCTGAATAGCAGCCAATGATGAAAATTGATGACAAAGGCGAGGAAAGCACCAATAATCCTAATGGCATCCAATACACTGCATGAATCCCATTGTGTGAATAGATGTGTTGTTGTCGAACATAAGGAAAACCACCCAGTCAACAACCAATGATGAAGTGTCGACTATTGGATTCAAGGTTACCTACTAATGATGAAAGTAGGGCTAGGGTGCATGATGGACCACAATATCATCTGATTCTAATACAAACTGAGGGTATGGCTGAGATGCGAAGTCAAGAGTTCTGAGTGTCTGACACAAGTTGATAGACTTCCTTTGAACAAGAGCATGAGACATATGGAGGACTCCAGAAACATGGACCAAATGATGAAACCATGAGATGCAGGAGGCATCAATAAAACTCTCTATAGCGACTGGAATATTAATCAGTCAGTAGAGAAGACTTTGTAATGAGCGCAGCTTCCTAAGGTCATGATAATCCCAAAATTATGATGATGAATGGACTCAAATAACTTTGTGCTATGTTCAAAGGTGACACGACTACTGCCAATATAAGATAATACTCCCTTCCCACCCATCTTTTTTTGTTTTTTCATAAACAAATGAATTATATGATAAAGAGGAGGGAACGAGTGTCGCAAGTAAAAAAAACTAGTTCCAGCAGTGGAACATACCTATGCTCAATGCAGGGAAATGCATGTGGGAGATGGACACTCGGGGGAATATTCCCTCCTAGGTATAGGGTGTTAAATTGTGAAGGATATAAACAAGGCTCTGATTGGTTGAGGATGCAAAACTGTTGAGGCAAACAATTTATAATGCAAATCGAGAACCGGCTATGGGCTCAATACTGCAAGCAAGGGCATGAGATGCAATCACGACTTAACGCCAAAAAATTTCCTTTTTATTTCTTTTAGTCTACTCGGTGTGAAAAAGGGATAAACTTGTACCAAATAGACATCTTTTCAAATCCAATTTACGAGTGTGAAAAATAAAAGTTCACTCGACAATGTTTTCTCTTTTTGAAAACGAGTTGGAAAAGAGCTTAGCTAAGACTCACGACCTTTCAAGTCCAATTTAACGAGTGTGAAAGGGACAAATCACTCAGAAATATTTTTTCTTTTTAAAGATGAGTTGGAAAAGAGCTTGAATTAAACTCGTTTGGGAGTCCTCGGGCTATAAGGCATCATGTTTATGAGTGAGAAATGAGGCTCAGCATAAATTCATGTATAGATATGAGGGAATCCTGGTCCTATGGAAAAATATTTGCATGGGCACCAAATGAAGTAGAGGATCTAACTAGGGAACCCATGTTTGTTAAGTCTCTACCACTTGATAACGACACTACTTATAGCAGATGGAAGGTTATGCGTTGCAACAAATGGGTTCGTACCTAAGGCATAAAATGTGACAGTTATAGGATAATGTGAAAATGCACAATGGAATGGATACCTATCCTATATGATGGGTAATGAGAATACCTACCCATGGTGATGAACGACCAACATAGCGTTGAAATCCACAAGAATCCCTGGTGAAAACTACAAAAACAACCTCAATCCAGCTGTGTATTAGTCCATTAGGTGAAAAAATGGCTCAAAACTATAGAAAGTGGGTAAAAATTGTTTATAAATAGTAACAAAACCAAAAATTACTATACCATTTTGATTTTTTACCCAAATAGTGCAAATTGGACCAAAATACCTTCGAGATTCAAATGATGATTACAGGAGCATCAGGCAACAAAATCAGAAACCGTCTACACCAGGTAAATCTTCTTCCCTTCCTCTTCATTTCAAGTGGATTAAATTTGTAGATTAGGTTCCAAATTTTTAGTAATTGAGGGTGCAAATCATGAAATTCGGTGTACGTGGGTTGTCTTTTATTGGGTCACATATATGATGAGTTATACGTGCCTGTGAAAACTACAAGGTGCATATATCCAGCCCTATACGCGACTGTAAGTATGGTAGCTCGCGTACAGGCACGCAAACAATAAATTTTAAGGATGCTAACTCAAATTTTAACTTTTCCTTGGCAGGATGGTTCTTGAATGGAGAGAAAGAGAGAACAAGGATGTCGATGTTGTTGTAGATCAAGATCCGGGGGCCCAAATGGCCTTAAAGAGATGTGGATTATATAAATTTTGGGCACTCAAAGGGATGAGGTCCCAGGTGAGGTTACTTGAGATGCTTATGGGTTACTGGGACCCTGAGAGTGAAAGCTTCATCCTCGATGGGAAACCATCGAGGATTGAAGTAGAAGATATCTACTTTTTGACTGGATTATCACGCCACGGAGAGGTTGTAAACCTCAAATCACGGGGAGCAGGGAGCAAAATGAAAATAGAGGAGTACATCGATGCCCACTGTGTAGTAGGGACTCCAAAGGTAGGGAGTAAACTCCCTATTCGGGTGATAAATAATCTCAGCCCAAAGATTATTGTGCATGTATTGACCAAGATCGCAGTTTCAGCCTCGTTGCATCAAGCATTGAGGTCGCTCATCTTCTATGCAGTGTAGTGTATCAGACCCATAGTATATGACTAGTGTACCTCACTACTGGAAAATATGAAGAGCTAGTTTCCAGAGCGCAAACAGGGGAGTAAGAGGAATTTTGGGTTTGCCTCTATCCTATGTAGTTTCTTCTTCGAGCGGGTTCCAAGTTTGGGACCTAGATTCGAGATTCTTCCAAGAGGACCTCACAATCCAACCATGTCATGGTGGATCGAGGTAATGAGGCATCAGGGGGGAGGTAGGGTGTCCACACCCTACAACGAGGATTTCTTCTACTGGTGGCAGCGACAGGTCATCGCTCTGGATGATTATCCCTATGAGGGGATCAACTTTAGAGGATATCTAGACATGCCACTCCCACCTGGGACCACCTACAAGGACATAGGATGCCAAATGATTTTAAATATTTCATTTTTTTTATTTTTGTATAGTAGGACAAAAATATTTTTGTATGGTGCTTAAGTACTAACTAAACACTTGTGTAACGCAGATGTGGGTCTGCGACGGCCAGAAGGGTTTCCTCGACATCGATGGAGGAACCGGGGAGACGAAGCGACGGGAGGAGAAGCTGAGAGAGTCCTACAAAACGTGTAGGGAAACCTGTCTCGTTTGACTCACAGGATTCACATGGTTCAGGTAGAGGATCTTCCTGAATCCATGCAACAACAGGTGGTTGGTGTACCTAGATCTTGGGTGCGACTCTTTCGGTGTCTCATAAATGTCGTAGTTTGTTACCATGACACACATCTGGCACCACAGGCGTAGATGTCATGGATATTTTAGTGCTAGTTGTATATGTGTATTGAGGGTTTTAGCCCAAATTTTGTACTATAAACACCATATTTTTTGAAATATATATAAAAAGGATCTTCTGCTTTCTTATATTTTACAATGTGTACATTGATGATATGGTTTTCTTTGCT
Source organism: Picea abies (assembly GCA_900067695.1). Classification (NCBI taxonomy): domain Eukaryota; kingdom Viridiplantae; phylum Streptophyta; class Pinopsida; order Pinales; family Pinaceae; genus Picea; species Picea abies. The sequence continues at coordinate 26,638 of CBVK0100830818.1, forward strand.
TTAGTTATAATGTGACAAATGTCAATCTAAAATGAAATTAGCATAAGCATTAGATATATGATTAGAACTCCTAGGAATGTGATAATATGTAATAAAATCAAACTATCGTTTAAAATACGTACCCATAGGGATCATCGAAGTAAAGTAGGATCACGCACGTGGTAACTGTTGTTCAACTAACATACTACTAACTGGGAATGCAAGTGAACCTCTAAAGAGGGAATACCATGTGAGATAGCATCACGCAAAAGATCTATAATAGTGCTATATTCGACCACATTGTTCGTGGATGGCCCTAGGCATACGCCACCTGAAGACACCAGTAGACCCTTGGGTGAGTAAACCACCCAAGCGGTGGAAGACAAGTTCTATGTATGATGACCGGCTCCATCTGCGAATCCTAGATAGACAGAAGACTCCATTGACATCTACCAACCAAGGGAAAACTTGATAAGCAAGTTGAAGACGAAAAGGAAAGGGAAAAAATATATACACTAAATTACATTAGTATACAAAGAGTTCCACCCAAGCTTGGGGCTCAAGTGTAGTATCTTTTCAATTAGATTCCATTCCTGGGCTCGACCAACATATTCCCTTCATAATATTCTAACTTGTAGGCTCCTTTTTCTAAGACACGTCACACGATATAAGGATCATGCCACATGGGTTTAAACTTTCCTGCCCCCAGTGGTTCCTTATCTTGATCATACAAGAGGAACAAGTCACCCTCAGCATACAACCGAGGACAGACAAACTTATCGTATTGGACCTTGACATGTCTTTTATCCACCTCGATATCTTAGAGGCGTCTCGACGCTACTCGACAAGACTCTCTAGGTGTACAAGGCGTCGCCCAAGATTGGACGGGTCAGGTAGGAGTGCAACTTCCAACTTAAGAGAAAGGATTTCTCATTCAATATGTAATATCAACTCCACACCATGTACTAACTGGAAATGGGAAACTTCGGTGGTAGTCTTGAATGAGTTTCGGTATGCCCAGAGTGCAGGATATAGCATAATGTGCCAGTCGGATTTACTCTAACTGACAGTTTTTTGCAAAATGGTTTTGAGAGACTTGTTGACGGTCTCTACTTGTCCATTTTCCTGGGGTTAATAAAGAGAAGAATGACCATGTCTAAACCCCAGCTTAGATGCTATCTCTTTCATCATCTCGTTCTGAAAGTGACTACCATGATCAATGACAATCTCACTCGGGATACCGAACCGGGTGATAATTTGATTGAATACGAAGAAGGTTGCAGTCTTCCCATCGGATTTAACAGTAGGCATGGCCTCAGAACACTTAGTAAAGTATTTTATGGCCACGATAATGTGTTGATGCCCCCCAAACAAATTTGGGCTGCAATCCATGAAGTCCACCCCCCACTTGGTGAAGGGACCGATGGTAATGACTGGGTGAAGAGGGCTTGGGTGCGAGTGCATTTTCTGAGTGAACACCTAACAGGAGTGACACTGCTTAACCACTTCAATATAATCATTAAAGATAGTAAGCCAGAAATAACTGGCTCGTAGAATGTTTTGGGTTGTCGTAAGCCCGAATAGATGACCACCACAAGCCCCACTGCGACAATCATTCAGGAATGACTCAGCTTTTCCGTGAGTTAAACAATGGCATAAGATATTGTCTATTCCTTAGTTATACAAAGTGTCACCAACGATAGTATAATTCTTAGCTTGGTATCTTATACGTCGTCGGTCATCTCGTGAGAGATGTTGAGGGAACTTCGAGGTTTGAAGATAGAGAACAATGTCTCCATACCAGGGGTCAGACGATGAGACAAGAAAAATGTGTTCATATGAAAACGAATCAACATGGATAGCATCCTCATCTAATCGTGGAAAATTGGATATTAACTCTGCAAAGACTAGAGATTTATTAGATTTCACCAAAGAGAAATCGAGATCAAACTCTTGTAAAATGGAAATCCATTTATTATATTTTCCCCCTATGATACGCCTGGTAAGGATGTATTGAAATGGATTGACATCGGCAACCAAAGTAGTCTTGAAAAACTATATATAATGATGCAAACATTGGACTACGTGAACGACAGCCAAAGCTAGATTTTCAACGTGAGAATAATTAAGTTCAATACCAACCAAATTTCAACTAAGATAATAGATGATGTGCTCACGGAGCTCATCATCCTCCTAAACCAAAACCATACCAATAGTATCATCAAACACGGTGATATAAAGCAAGTAATCCCTACTGTAGTCAGGAGACTTCAGCATAGGTGTTGATAACAAGGCTTTCTTCAAGGCATCGAAGGACTCCTGGGCTCACTCATCCTAGATAAAAGGGGTGTCCTTCTTTAAAAGACACATGAAACCCTTAGTGATGTTGGCATAGTTTAATATAAACCAACGAAGAAAGTTAGCTTTCCCCTGTAAACCCTGAAGTTATCTAATCATGCGCGGGGGAGGCAATCGAAGTATTGCCTCAACCTTTAGTGGATCTACCATGATCCCAGCCTCAGAAACTAGAAAACCCAAAAGACGACCAGACTTGACACAAAATATGCACTTGTGAGGGTTCAACTAGATTCTATAATAACGATATCTTTCAAAAACAAGTCGAAGGTGTATAGTGTGATCCGCTCTCTTGCGAGAGTGAGGAGAAAGATCATCAAGGTAAGCTTTGACTATGTGTTTAAGATCGTGAAAACCGGAAATCGTGGCACGTTGAAAGGTTGATCTAGCGTTTTTAAGGCCGAAAGGAATTTTCCGGTATGACAAAGTACCCCAAGGACAAATAAATGTCATATTGTGTTGATCCTTGGGTTTGATTTGAACTTGGTTATATCCTGAAAATCCATCCATAAAAGAAAATACTTCGCTTCTCGAACACTCGTTGAGAATTTGATCAATGAAAGGTGTCGAGAAGTTGTCTTTAGTACAAGCCTTGTTCAGGTCACGAAAGTCCATACATACACGGATGGTTCCTTGCTTCTTATCCACAGGAACGGGGTTGGATACCCATTCAGTAAAGGGAATCGGGTAGATGAAGCCAGCATTAAGTAACTTCTCCACCTCTGTCTTAATAGTAGGGGCCTTCCGAGGGTTGAAAGCTCTAAGACATTATTGAATAGGTTTAGCATCCGGATAAGTTCTAATCTCATGTTCAACAATACGAGGGTCGATTCCTGGCATCTCTTCATATGACCAAGCAAATACATCTCAAAATTCCTTGAAGAGATTGGTGTAGATCAAGATTTCTTCTGGCGAATAATCTGCACCAATATTTACGTTTTCAACCTTGCCAGGGGTACGAGAGATATCGATCGTGATAGTAGGAGAAATGCTTGCCACATTTCCTTTGACATAAATGTCATGTGTATCAAGTGGAACTACGGCGTGACTGAATATCTCACTCAAAGTAGATCGAAAGTCATCTTGTTCGATTCTTTCAAGATCTGGGAGAAAATAAGAGCGGTGATGCATATCATCCCAAGGTTTGTCGGAACCATTCATGGCTTTGATGATAGCTTCATTCGAAGGCAAAGTCTCATCGAGGCAATCGTGTGAAAAAGACAATGAAGTGGCCCACACGGGCCTAAGAATGGGATCCTCCTCATCCATCTGTAAGTTAACAGGATCAGAATCAGTGGTAGAGTCAAGAACAGCTTGATACGCAATCTCTATTATCAATAGTGGCATGGCCATTCCAGCATGCAACAAACCTTCACAAGATGAATTCGACGAAGGTAGGGTCCATGGATCACTAAAATAGGAAGTGCATAAAGGAATGGACCTCCCTGTCGAGACGGACCTACTGGACATGGCATAAACGTGTTGAATCGGTGCCGTGAAGTTGAAAGTACCCATAAGGGAAGAATACATTTTGACACCGATATTCTCAGTTGTCAGCTGAGAATTTTCAATCACAAGGATCGACGACCCAATAGATGCATTAGGACTAGAGTACGCAAAGGATAACTAATCGATCATTATGATATTCCCTTCATGAGGAAAACAAAGAGTACGAAAGACGGACAATATGAAGACGATCATAGCATAAGTCCAATTGTGTCCTAGTAACAAGTTATAATCAAGAGGTGCATCAACTACCTCTAGCTCCACCTCTATCGTCTTCCCACCTAACTGGAATGGAAAGGCAAGGACAATACCGTGAGGGTGGAAGGAATGGCCGTCAAAAATAGTCAACATGTTCGACGACTTAGAAAGAGTCGGAGAACCGAGGGCTTTCCAACAGATCAGGGACATCACACATGTAGCAACGCCTTCATCAAAAATTTCACATTTGATGGTATACTTTGAGTACTCCACATGGATTTGGAAAGCCACATGGTAAGTCAAGTGCGGCTTCACATCTGTGACTTCAAACTTGATAACTTTTGAGCCACTGGGTTCCAGAGCTCCTAAAGCAAATAGTAAGGCATTCCTCTATGAAGGACACGTCTGGAGTACCTCCAAAGCCAACATCACACAAGGGGTTTGACCCAGGTCCTCAACAATAGAGTAGTTATGGGCGGCTCTAGCATTTAGATTGTGGGTAGAGCACTTGAGTACTCCTTTCAGAATACGAGGCGATGGCTCCGGTTTTTCAATCTGTAAAGTCATCTCTGGGGGAGGAGGAGGAGATTCTAAACCAGGAATAGCTTGTGAATAGCTATAATCTTGAGATCAAGTGGATACATTAACTTTCGCATCGACCATATTGATACACAAATGGTCGTCATCTTACAACGGTGGGTTTTGACTCCCAACAGTCGCATTTCTGGCATTTGAGGAGCTCGAGTCCATGTGTTGGTTATGTGGGAATGGATTTGTCAACATGGCGGGTGGTTGAGATAATAGCCTCGCAGTGTTCACAAGTTTGGGGCACAAATGGGCAAGGTGGTCATCTGTACAAATCTTACAAGGAAATTTCACTTTATGTATTTCCTGTTTTCCCTCTCCAGCATTATTATTCATGTTCTCATTATTAGCATTGTCCTTCGGTTTATTACGATTTTTCCCACCCTTACAATTATTACGTCATTTCTTCTTATTCCCTCCTGGTTGATGGTTACCATTTGGGTTGGCCGACGATTGCACAGAATGTACATCCGATGACTGAGTGGGGTTGGAAGACAAAGATGAAGCTTGCCCTCCGGTAGACTAGTTTAGAGACAACTCTTTCATATGGCTTGTCACCAAGTCTGCAAACTTTACATTGGCGGTACCTACAATTCCATCATCATGAGGTCTGAGATTTTTCCTAGGTTCATAAGTTGACCGCGGTGCATCCAGAAGAAGGTGGTATAACATCCCAGACTAAGCATATATCTAGTCTAATTGATGGGCTCTAAAGATCGCTTCTTCCTCAGTGGTAACCCTAGAAGTAACAACATCCTTCAAGATAGGAGCGTGCAAAGACTTAAGGAACCATTCTAAAAGAAAGGTCGGGGGTATAGGGGTCTTAATCAACCTCTTCCGTCTACATCACTCCTAGATATGATCTGAGATATGAGTGGCAGTATCTTGGCGTAAAGTGGACAACAGTTCTAGGCCAACATCGTAAAGTATGGGCAACTGGTAGTGGTTAAGGAAGACCAAAACCAACTGACTAAAAGTCCCATATTCCCCCCTAGGTATCTCAATATACCATTTTGCAACAACTCTGATGAGGGTGCGTTGAAATAATCTTAATCGAATAGAATCGTCATTAAGTGAATTCGATGAGCACCATAGGTGAAAGGTACTGACGTGATCACCAGGATCCTCTCCATTCTTACCCTTGAATTTCGGGATGTCTAAAGGAAGCTTGGTGGGGACGGGGGGGCATGTAGGATCATGACTCACAGGGTCATTCATCAACTTAGACAATTCTGGCAGATTAAGCATGGCCAGAAAAGGGAGACAGGGTTGTGACATCTGGCCCCAAACTCCTGGGAAAGATTGTGCTTGTGTAACTGCAACCCATCCAGGGTTATGGTAAGCACCATAGCCCTGTCCGGGATTACAAGGCCTTCCTCTGGGTCGATTCATAAAATGTTGGTTGGGCATCATTCCAACAAGAATGTTCTATTGGGGGTTATAAAAATTTCCCCCAATCAGATTGGATCCAGGTTGGGGGTTTCCCAAAGCATGAAACTGACCTCCTCCGGGTGGGAACCCAGAGGATAGAGGTGGATTCTTCATGCCAAATTATTGGTCGGAATCGGCACCAAGGAGGTAGGGGTATAGGATGGAACTTGAGAAGAAGCTTGTCCGCCAGGTTGGTTTCTCCACCCAGAAGAAGGAGGATTGGACCCGAGGTTAAAAGCAGAAATGCCTCCCATATTAGGATTTGTTTGAGGGATTTGAGACCCACCAAAAGAAAATGGAGTGTAAGGAGGTGTAGTGCCCCCAAGCCCAATGCTAGCATTAAGGTCGGTAGCTGGCATGGCGTTCGAAAACTGCGAAGTAAATTTCAGCATACCATAGGAAAAGGGACTAGAGGCCATAGGGATGGACTGAACATTATAGCCCAATGAGTGACCAAGAGACCCAAAAGGGTTTGAGGTGAGAGATTGAGCATTCACTATAGGCCGAGCCATAGTAATGATAGGTACCTTCGGCACTACAACCATTGTGGTTGCAGGAGTCAAAGGGGTGCCATTAACTATAGTGGGTGTGGGAGTCGAAGGGATCCCAGTGTTCTAAAGACTAGGTTCAGTACTCATCCTTATAGAATGACAAGTTTGAACAGTGGATGTGTGTGTAACACACCTAATAACTCTACACCTTTTAGAAGGCAAAGAATCAAAATCCGGTGGTAACTGTAATAAGCGACGGGACCAGCGGGGCGCCTGGTTCGACTCCACGATTACTCAAGACTCTAAAGATAAAAAATATATCCTAAGGCCAACTAGTAATCAAAGAGCACACCAAAAGTCAAATGACCAATATGCATACAAACGGGGTAAAGTGGTTGAGTGGTCACCCTCCCTAAAGAAGGTATGTCTTGCAGAAGAGGGGCCTGAGACTCCATGTTAAAGATCAAAGGTAACATAATCAGTTATAAGGGCCCGCATGGGCTTAACAACCAGTCGGTCAAATCCCCCCTAAGAGGTAATCCTCCATAAAGGTTGTGTGTTGTCTGACCCTTATCTGACCCAGGGTACCTACAGAATAACCCCTGCAAGTAACCTATGAGACACCTAAGTCAAGCAAATAATAAACCATTGTATAACGGATGCACAAGCGAGCACTCGTAAGTCAGGTCCACCGTATGGGTAAGGTAGCAAAGCCCAAAACCTTGAAATCACCGCCTCTCACGGAGGTAAAGGCACTAACAAGATCCCCAGATACGAATAGATCCCCAAAAATATCTTTGACCCTAAGAAGGTATCAGGGGGATATCCCTTCAACCAACCTCACGTGACCTTGTGATTAACTCAGATGTGAGTGGAACCTCCTGATCTTACCAATTATACAATGGATTTCTCCACTCCCTTTCTCAGACACATATGTTGATTTAATTTCCTTGAAGAAGTTTACTCACAAAATCCTATTCCAAAGCACTAAATCCTAAGCTAGTTTGTGCACCCTAGAAAATAAAATCGTGACTAATCAATTTTAAATTATATCATTAATTTTAGTGGTTTTGATTACTCAAAAAGGTATGGTAGTGAAACTCATGGTGTTATGACTTTGCAAGAAATGTAAATATGAAAATAATGCAAAGTCCTAACTTTAACTTTCAATGAATGATATGCTTCTAAAAACCAATGCAATTTTCAATTTCAGCTCTGCAATTCTAAAGTAAAAATGAAATCTTTCATTACATGCACTAAGCTAATGATAAGGACTCCAAAGACAAAAAATGCCAAGCAATGAAAAATGCCTATTTTTTTTTGTATTTTCAATATAATAAACATGAAAATGCATGGATTGAAAAGCAACCTGATATATCAACCTATTGTGTATAGAAAGAGATAACTCAAGTAGGAAACCAAGCAGTAAAACACCCAACCCAATGTGCGAGGACAATCAAAATGAAAATATGATGAGAAAGACTTTGCCCAGAAATTCAACCAAAGATAGGTTTCCTGTCATCCCACAAGAACTTAACAGGCACTACAAAGACCCAAGAAGGCTCAACAACCATCAAATCCCACCCAACAAACACCAGACCAAGAAAAAATGCAAGGAAAGTTGATGTACGCGACTGTTTAGGAAAACAGAGCGTATGTACATAGCTTGTAGAAGGACAGTCTGCGTATATACGCGACTGTCAAGGAAAAAAATGCGTATATGTTTCAAAACAAGGCTAGGCAAGGGAGAAAGGCTGAAAAATCAAACCCAGAGTGAACAGGAGTTGTCAAGCAATGATACAACAAGAAACACAATAAGAACGAGAGCAATCTAAGGAGAAAAGTACTCCAAACCCTAAGAAAGAAGATTCAATCCCTAGTATGGTTTCCAATTCTGTTACGAGGAAAATCTCTCTATGGCTAGGGTAAACCACAACAGATGGAAATGACTGCAGAAATCAACTCTCTTCTCAAGTATGCTATATAATCAAAACATGCTAGAAAGACAAGTTAAAAGGCCTACCTCATCCAAACGTTCGATGAAGTCCATCGTTGAGCACTTGACCCAAAGAAATATACCTGCAACTAGTCCTCAACAACCAAGCAAAGAAAGCATATGGTGATATGGTATAGTTTTAGCATATTCAATAGCATAATCCATTAATAAACATGACAAATATGCCCATGGAATAATAATTCAATATATTTGCAAGATATCAATTGGATGGGAAAAGAGTATTTCTATTAATATGTGATCAGCAGAAGTGAAAATGTTACAGACTTCCATGTCAACACGGTTCAGAACTGAGAAACTAAGTTCCTTCCAACTAGGCCTCCACCACTTCAATCCTCCACCAAAGACAAGCTCATAAGAGAGAAACAATGAGGTTCTCAATCAATAAGGGAAGAGATTGAGGGCTGAACACTGTGTTCAGACTTAAAGGACAAAGGGATGCAGACTCAATATGAAGTAAATAATTTCTCCAAAGTAACTTTGCTCTCAAAGTTGAATTCTTTCTCCTTTTCCATGGCTCGGAATTGGCCCATTTATAGCCTTCAAAATGGAACTGAAGGGCTGAGTCAAAATGTTTCTAGTATATGGAAGGCCAAGGATCATAGATCTCTTGTCGTGACATGGAAACTCGACATTAATTTTTATTTTCTGGCACAAATCCTGATGTACGCAGGTTGTAGTGGAGCAGTATGCGTATACGCATGTTGTATAGTAGGCAAGATGCATACATGTGGAAAAATATTTATTTTTTGGCTCTGGACTTTTACAAATAGGGATGATAAGTCTGCATAGGGAAATGGAATAAGGCCTTCTCTGCAAGATTTCATAGGGTGAGGAAAATCTTGCTATAACAATAGAAGTGTGGGTAGACATCACCATCACTCACCAAGGAACTCAACTAGAAGGGCATACAATAGTCCAAGTATATCTCCTGTCAAAAAGTGTAAGAGGAGGTATGGGGTGGATGAACTACAAAGAGAAATGAATAATATTAAACCTCCTACCTTTGATGGTGAGCATAAGAAATATGAAGATGCAAAGACTTGATTGTTGGGCATGAGGAGATACTTTCAGTTTCACAATTATTCATCATAAACAAAAGGAAGAATTTCCATTTACTAGCTGAAGGGAAAAGCATCAATGTGTTGGGAATAGCTTGTGAAAGTACAACACATTAATGAGAAGAAGATCACTTGGAGGCAGTTCTAGAAGTACTTTCAAAAGAAATACTTGACCAAGTGTTATTATGATAGGAAGGAGAAGGAATTATTTGAACTCAAGCTTGAGAGTATGACCATGGACGAATATGAAAGGATATTTTTAGAACTATTGAAGTATGTTGACTTCATCAAAGAAGAACAAGTCAATATTCAAAGATTCATGAGTGGGATGTCATCAATATTTAGTGATAAGATAGAGTATGATGATCCCAAGATGTTGGATGAAAAAATAAGGAAATCCAAGTGCCTCTATGATCAACATAGAGGAAAACCAACTTTCCAAAAAGCTTGAGAAGATAAGAAGAAAGGTAATATGGAGCAGAGGAGGAAGGGGAACAAGCCACCCTTCTTTAGAAATAATTCTCAGGGGCAACCAGCTCCAAATGAGCCCAAAATGTCATAAACGTTGGGGAAAAGAACAATGCAACAAACTATTAAATGTTGGGTTTGTGAGGGAGATCACATGTACATATATTGTCCTCATAAGGAAGAAAAAGTGAGGATTGTTCACAATGTACAACAAATTGATACAATTGAGGACATGGGCAGAAGCATTCCAAGGATCTATGCATCCTTGGAAACCAAGCAAGATAAATTTAAATCTCACATGATTGAAGTGGAAGGTAAGATCAATGATCAACCTATTTCTATTTTAATTGATTCAGGAGCTAGTCATAGCTACATAGATCTTGAGTCAGTGGAAAGACTTCATTTTCTAAGAAGAAAACTTGGGAAATCTTGGTTATTTTAGTTAGATATAGGAGCTAAAAGAAGAATTAATGAGATGGTTAAGAAATTTCCAATGGACATGAATGGACTAAGCACAAGGGTAGATTTGAATATGATACCTTTGGGTTCATAGGATTGACTAATTGGTATGGATTGGTTGGACAAGCATCATTTTGTCCTATAATTTTATAACAAAACCTTTACTTTCTTGGATGAGGAATAAAGCTTAAGGATAGTTCAAGGTATTCCAAGGGAAGTAACAATCAAAGAAATTTGATCCTTGCAACTGAAGAAAAGCTTTAGGAAAGTTTGTAAAATATTTGCAATTCATATGGAAGAGGCATCTAAGTATTAAGTTCCAAATATTGAAGACTATGCAGTCCTAAAAGAATTTGAGGATGTATTTAAAGAGATATTGGGGTTGACACCAAAGAGATATATTGATTTCTCTATTAATTTGGTGCCTAGAGCATCCCCTGTATCCAAGACTCCTTATAAGATGAGCATGCTAGAGTTAAAGGAATTACAAATGCAACTTGAGGAGATTTTGAAGAAGGGGTATATATTCCCAAGGGTGTCACCTTGGGGTGCCCCGATATTATTTGTGAAAGAGAAGGATGGGACCTTGAGACTTTGCATTGACTTCAGGTCGTTGAATAAGGTGACTGTGAAGAACTGTAAGGTAGCTAGAGAGGTAGTAGGGGGGCCCAGAGGGCCCATAGTGATAATAGTGGAGGTCATTCAATGTAA
>CBVK0100830822.1:0-18869 GCA_900067695.1 Picea abies
CAATCATGGCATTCTGTGAGGGTGGCTCGCCAACAGAGACAGCGCGTAATCTGTGATGCAGGACTCGAACTCAAAGCCGATTGAAAACGTTAGATGACTTCAGCCTTTAGGCTTCCGTGTATTAATCTTAGTTATAACTTATAATTTGGATTGGGATTGCCCAATGGCCATGGCTTTGCTCGTGACTGTACGCCAAGCCATGGACCATGTCTTCTGGGATCTTGAGACAGGAAGTGCGGTGCAACAGCTTTGCTTCATCCAAGAAAATTATCAGTTTGAGCAATTACCACTCGCAAATCTAAATCATCATGAAAACAAACAATCTGTACAGCGTCTAAATTGTTGTCAAATTAACCCTATTAATCGTCTATCTGTAGATCTTACAAATCTATTTGACTTCCCTATTGACCCACTAACTTTAAGTCTTACCAATATACTAACTGTAAGTCTTACCAATAGAAAAGTGTAGATTAAACATTTTATTTTTTTAACTATGTTTTAAAATTTTGAAAAATTGGTTAGAAATTTAGAAGAATGATTGAAATTATTAACATTTTACAAATATTTGTTTTTAGGATGATAAATTTATTTTTATTTATACATTTAAAAATACAATTTGAAAAATGAAAAATTGTAATTTTCAACTACACTCAAAATTAAATATCTAAAATTATGTGGAAACTCATTTTATATTAAAAAATATAAATATATTTTTCATATTAAAATAATGTTTAACCACTCAAATATATAGATTGAACAATTTCTCACTATATTTAAAACAAAATTAAACAGAAAATATCCCCTAAAAAAAAAACTTAAAACAATTAAACAACAACTATTAAAACTCAAAACTCTCATAACAATAAAATTCCTAAATAACAAAGAATACCATAAGCATGATATTGTGGAATATACCAATAATTGTGTACTTAACTTTCTGGAATAGTAATGAACGTACATGGAATAGTGGAGAAAAGTTTGAGGACAGTATTTAAGTTCTAAAACCGGGAAAGCCACCCAATTCTTCTATCCACCCTAGATTGACATAAACACATCTCATATTATTAATTGGTGTTGTTTAAATATTGAATTTTTTCATTAGAAATGAGTCAAATAAATTTTGGTGAAATCATCATTTTCTTATTTTTTTTTGTTATTTAAATTGTATTTTTAAATACATAAATGAATTTAAAGTTCTTTTTAACTTTGGATTATATAGATTCAATTATTCAAATCTAAAATTCCAATAAATTTTATTAAATTTTGAACAAAATTTATAAAAAAATACACATCACTAATCTGGTTATCATCAAGTGATTTGACTACCCACACCCTTGGCAAAACATTTTCAATGGAAGAGTTTGATATCAAGATGTGTTGACAAACAATTAATTATTTTCAATGGAAGAGTTTGATATCAAGATGTGTTGACAAACAATTAATTATATGGTGAACCGTCGTTGAAGAAGCCAAAGGTATACATAAGATGACTTAATGCTTTGTTCACTTTTGGAAGACATTTTAGAGCTTCAGAAGGCTTCGACACTTGCGAACTCCAAAGTATATAGTAACTCTTCTAATGACACTCTTTCAAAGATTTTAAGGAGTTTGTCTAAACTACTTTGAACAAAAATCGATCTATAGTGTCATTGGAGTTAACAATTACGCTATTGAAAACATTGATATCTCTTATGACATGCCATTACGATATTGGAGTTAACAATTACGATATTGAAAATATTGAAGGATTTGAGATGCCATTTATGATATGTCAAATGATTATCTTTTTCTTGATAATAACATTATTTAAATTAATGATATGAATAATTACATTGATTTAGATAAATTTAGATTTTTCTTTGAAGTTGGTTAGTTGTTTTAGGAAAAAAAATTTGGCAGGAATAAGTGATATAAATTTATATTAATTAATATTTTTTTGTTGTTCAAAATTCATTTTTGAATGTAGAAAACATTCCGATTATACAGAAATAATTATCCAAATCCACTAATCCAACAATTTCTAGTCATATTTCAAATAAATATCCCCTAAAAAAACATTATTTCTTAAAACTTTTAACCTAAAACTTTACTTTTTCTTCCATATATAGTATGGAAAGCTTTTCCTTTTCTTCAAAATGTAGTATATATATATAGTCTAGTTGAAGTTTCCCAAGAGATTGATTGTCTTTTGGAATTTACGATTCTCATTATAGCACAAGTTAAACATGAAACTCGATTTTGGCTTTTTCATTTTAGTAGTATTTTTACTTTATTTTTTATTTTGATAATTTTAGTGAGAAAAGTAATTTTTCTTTATCATATTGTTAATCGAAAAGAGTGTTATCCTAGGAATTCTTTTGTTTTTTTCCATAGGAAAATTGTTACTTGGTATCACAATAAAGTTATTGAGTTTGACTATGATTACGTTAAAGTTGGTGGTATAAAGGGATATGGTATTGCATGTGGCATGATGGCTAACATGGTTACATGATTGTTCACAATCCAAAAATATAAACTTGTAACTTGACCATTCCCAAATAAAAAAATCACATTTCTTTAATGATTGGTTTGCTTAGTAGTTTCTTTTCTCATGTGAATCACCCATTGCAACTATGCAAAATATTCTTGTTATTGTTTGTATATTGATGATTGAAGATCATTCATTTCAAAATATTCTTGTTTGTTTGTATGTTTGGTTTGCTTAGTAGTTTCTTTTCTCATGTGAATCATCCATTGCAACTATGCAAAATATTCTTGTTGCTTGTTTGTATGTTGATGATTGAAGATCATCCATTTCAAAATATTCTTGTTGCTTGTTTGTATGTTGATAATTGAAGGTCACTCATTTCAAAATATTCTTATTACTTGTTTGTATGTTGACAATTGAATGTATGAGATTTTGTTTGTGTTACAATTAAACCATAATTCAAGTGAGGGACCCACGTCACTTGGTCCACACATTGTTCAACAAAACTCGATTTATTATTCCTTTTGCTTTTATTTTTACATTTTTTTTTATGCTTCTATTGCACCACTTTCACTATTTAGTTTATCTTTAATGTGAAAAATGGTTCTCATACTATAGTGAAATTCTCTATGGAGTATTCTTTAGGGGTTAGGGGGCTAATTATAGTCAAAAGGTGAAATTTTAAGATATTGTATCTGGTTTTATCTTAAAATTTTATTGCTATTTTTAGATATAAATAGTGAAACAATATATGGGATAAGGAACAATATTGCCCTATTTTTAAGGGGAGAAGAGAATTTTGGAATCATATTCACCTATTTTCAATCAAAGGGGACAAATTGTAACCATCACTAGGGATTGTGTTTAAAAAAATAATCCATGGATATTTTTTTAAGGTAAGGTATAGTTAACCTATGAAATTTTAGAATTTTTTTTAAATGCATGAGCTTTAAAATGTGTGGTACATTCCCAATTTTCCCTTAATTTTAATTGGTTTAGTTATATAAATTAATTCTATATTATGTCTTCCTTTTTCCTACATCCTCTTTTTCATTTTGACTTGAATCATCCTTTATTTTAACTTGTTTAATTTTATAAATTAATTATTCATTATTTCTTAGTTTACATGCTCACTAACTCCAATTTTTTCTTATTTTTATCTAATATAACTAGTATATCTCTATTTTCATTATATCAAGATCTAATACTCATTTTCTTGTTTCAAATACTATGTAAAACCTTGGTTCAACTTAGAAATTGGGAGAGAAGCCATTATCCACACAATAAAATTGTTCTATATTTTACTATTCATGTATTTATACATTAAGTTTTCCCTCACCAACATAACAAACTCATGAAGGAATCTCTCAATCACACACATAAATAGGATTTGATAGTTGGAGAAGATCTCTCACAACTAACTAGATCTAACAAATCCAAACCAATCTTTGTAAGCATTAATTCTAATACCCTCTCTCAATGCTTACATTAAAATGACAATATTGAAATCAACATCAACATTTCTACCCACTCTGAAATCTCATATAGACAATGCTCTTTCTCAACCATCAACTTCGAGCTACCACTTGAACCATTTAAGATACAATTGCTTCTGACCATCAATGATGTATTTGTAGGATCGACGATTCTCGACTACCCTAAAAACAATCTTGATACTAAATCACTCTAGGAACGCACTTCCATCTATCAAATGCACAACGAACTATGTATTCACCAGTTATTTAGGAAAGTAGTCTAGATACTAAATTTGTATTTAGCAGTGAATCATACAACTTGACCTTTTTTTCACAAACACACAATGATAACATGTAATTGTTGTTCTTGGAGCACTGAAGTACAACAAAAACCTCCAGCTTATAACAAATTGTAGACATACTCAAACCAATAATGTGTTCTTTTAGAATTGAAGAACGTCAATAACTACTAACTTAAATTATGTTACTATGTTCTATGAGCGATATTTCATCATATAATCTTCCAAACAAAAAACAACGCTACTACATTTATAATATTACAAAATACATTGCAATGATTTCTATCACCACAGTTTGAATTGCAATGTGGCTGACCAAGTTACCAAATAATGCAACTGACACCAGTGCAGTTGAACCCATAACAAAGCCCCACTACAGTAGTTAGTTTGTCTTGATTTTGTGGACACCTCCAGAGATGAGCATTCGTCTCTAGAATGGTTGCATTTTCCATGGTGGTTGCATCTTTCTATGTACACATCCATCAATATTGTTCACCAACGATGAGTCAAGCTATTCTATCTCTATGACAGACACAGAAAATTAGATATGTGATTGATATGGGATTTTTCCTCTCAAAGCAACACTTTCAGTTAATCTGAGTCAAGCGATCTCTCTACATCGATTGCTTGAAACACCCTTTCCTCACGTAAATAGATAGCAACTTCTTTCATTTGTTTAGGAAAGATTGGTCTTTCCAAGAGCACACTCAACATAGAATGCGAGGACTCTTAGAAATATAAAAGATATGACTCCCCGGGCTATACCATTGCAAGGGCAAGGGAAAATATCGACATTTTTTTCTACATCACTTGAGTTGACTCTTCTCGATATAAAGTCATCATAGATATCATAAACTAAAAACAAATTGTTCATCACACCTATGAATAATATAATGTATCGATGAATATGGAAATTAGTTTTTTTCTTGCAAAATCCATAAACAACACAATAAGAAGTGCATCAACAAGGAAAGCGGTTGCAACTCTTGTTGCTATTTTTTTTTTCTCTTTAAATGACAAATGGGTTTTAACAACAATTTCTTTTAAAAAATGTTGACTCTTCTCTCTTGGACAACGACAACACCTCCTTCACACAAACAAGCAATACTTCACACATAGAAGTAAACACACTAACAACCACTCACATACGAGAAACATTTACTCTCCTACAACTACATATGTACAAAGGAATAGCTCCCAATCTCTCACATATTTCTAGGCCCTTCCGTGAGGGAGTTACTCGAGAGAAACCATCTTTGATACCAACTTATAAATTGGGAGAGCAATCATTATGCACACAATAAAAGTGTTCTATATTTTATTATTCAATAAAAGTGCTCTATATTTTATTATTCAATCAAGCAGATATTTATACATGAATTTTTCCCTCAACAACATAACAAACTCATGAGGGAATCTCTCAACCACACACACATAAATAAGAGATAGTTGGAGAATATCGCTCACAACTAACTAGATCTAACAAATCCAAACCAATCTTTGTAAGCATTAATTCTAAGGGTTCAATACTTCATCTATTTTTTCTAACCTCTTGTTTTTACAATTTCGCGTTTCTGTGTAAAACCATGATTTGATACTAGATCTCTCTTTCTAAGTTCTTGTTGTTGCGATTTGGGGTTGGGAAATGTTTAACTGTTGTGAAAAAGTGAATATTAGTTAATCCATTAAGTAATTTGGGCAATTACAAACTCACCGAGTGTAATCCGGATAGATTAATTTTCCATTGCTCTAGTGGAGTTTATTTTATACCAACTATTTAGGGTGCTAGTTTTCTTTATAGCTTATGTAACTCTTGTTTTTCTAAATTTTTTTCATAAGAAATATTACAAATATGGAAATGAATCTTCTAATTACATCAATAAGTATAGATGTTACTTCAATGTTGGAGTATTACAAACATGGAAATTAATCTTCCAATTATATCAATAAGTATATATCTTACTTCAATGTTTGAGTATTGAAGTTTTTTATCATGTTAAAGGACTATTAAATGCTCATCTTATTTTTAACACTCTTCACAGGTACAAGGTACTCACACTTAGTGAGGTATTTATTGCACTTTTTTTTATTGAGAAAAGATTAGATCAATGTCTTTCACAAGATGGAGGACATTTTGAGGCCAAAAACCAAAACTCACTAGGACAAGTACATTTGAAATAGATCATGAAAAAGCTATACAGGATTTGCTACTATGGATATATTTGGCTATTTATATACACTATAACTTTTAATATAAATAAAAATATTAGGTGAGGAAAATATTTATATTTACTTGATAGGAATTTTGTAATTTAATCATATGAATATGCAATTTTAACATTCTGCAAATAAAATAGTCTAATTTTGTCAAACTCTGAACAATTCCCAAATATAGTATAAAATTGAGAGGGGCTTACATGCAAGAAAGGAACACCCACAATCATGAAATCTATTGTAATAGGAACACGACCAGAGGGGCTTACAGGAAAGAAAGGAACACACAGAATGATGAAATCACATGGCGCAATATAAAAACAATGATAACGTTGATTTTGTGGTTGGGTAGTTTTTATAATATTGATTTTATATGATAATGTTTATAAAAAAAATTGATTGATTTCTTAGTTATAAATAATTTTGGTTTTTAATTTTATATTAATGTGGATATTGTAAATTTTTATGTATTTCATATTTTATAATTTTTTTATAAGTGTTATATATTATTTTCATTTGATTATATAAAGAATTATGCATCTCTTTTCAAAGTGCACTAAAAAAATAATTTAATAAATAGTTTAAAGTTGAGATTTTGAGAACTATTAAAAATGGATAATATCAAAGTAATAAAAAAAGTTTCAATTAATTTTTTTTAATATTTATATGGATTATCTAAATTTAAAATTTTCAAAAATTTCGATTAAGAAGAATTTAGAGTTATTGTTTTTTAAGTGATTTGGTTGTAGTGTTGTTTTGTATATTAATTTTTTAATTATTAATATTGTAGTGTTTTGGATGTCTTGATTTGTAGTTTTTTTTTATGATATTGTTAACAACTTTTTTGAAGATATTGATTATGAGATCAATTTTTAGCTATTAAACCTTAAACAAAAATATCATGAAACCCTTAATTTTCTTTAATGTTTTGTTTAATTATAATTTCAAACATGACAAATAAGCTTTCTTAAATTTTTTTATCTTTGAAATATTTTCATATTATCTTATTATGTTTCATATTATTATAGTTAAGTAATCTTTAGATTTGGATATGAATTTTTAAGGATTTTGATTTTAGATGGAAAAAAATAGAGTTTACATTTTTAGAGTTAAAAACATTTACAAACTAACATTAAGTTATAAGTGTTTACATTTATTAATGATTACGTTTAATGATATATATTAAATATTGTGAAATGGATTCAAGTTTTTTTATAGAAGTCTATTGAAACAAAATGCATTTTCTTTATTTTTTAAATTATCTAAACAACATGTACTGAGTTGTTCCTAACCATTAAACAATTATTACAAAAAATAGAAATGGCACTCTTTTGGGCCTTCATTAATTAAAAAAATATATATATGGAGTGAAAAACTTTAATCCATTTCATTCAAAATGGAATTATATGGGAGGATGAATTTGAAGATTTCAATTCCTTTTAAAAACCATTTTGCACATGCCATTTTCATGTTAGACAAAGGGAGAAATATTTTTCCAAGTATAAATTGAATAACACACACACATATAAATAAACTTTCATGAGTTCCATAATGAAATAGGGTGTTAGACAAATGCTAAAACATAATGGGTAAAAAGAATTAGTCAAATGCCCATAGTACACTCCTATTAAATCACAATTTCAAAATATTTGTTACAATACCAACCTTCAAATATTTTCTTAAAGAAACCCAAGTAATTCATTACCTTTCCTAAGGTTTAATAAACCAAATTTGTCTTTTGAGAGAGAGAGAGAGAGAGAGAGAGAGAGAGAGAGAGAGAGAATCAATGACCAATTTCATAAAACACCTTGCTTCTTTATGTGCAACAATTAACATCAAATAAATATTAGTATATCAAGCCCATAAATGTAATTTAATATCGAAAGTGCAAAATTTATAGAATGTGTGCTTAACCTACTATTCTTATGTCATTTGATAAATATCCAAGAATCTTTAAAATATCTCATTTTTGTATTTTGTACATGTGTTTATAGTATTTATAGGTATTGTTTAATATGTTGAAGGGTCAATTTGGTGGATTATAATTGATTTGTAGAAATGGAATTATCAATTAGAAAATTTACAATTAAAGTACATTGATGTGAACTCTATAAACTCCTCAATAATTTATATATCAATTAATTATAAATTATTGAGATCTTCAAATATAATTATCATTGATGATGTGATAAAAATTAGAGTTTCTATAAATTATTCTAACATCTTGTAATCTCTTAGGTGATGTAGATGATATGGATGTTTCATATGATTGTGTATTGAATTTATCTACTAACCTTGAAAAAAAATCCTTTAAAGAAGTTGCTTCTCATGATGAATGGAAAGAAGCCATGCATAAGGAATCTGATGCTCTCAGCAAGAATGGGACATGGAATTTGGTGGACCCTCCATATGGAACCAAACCAATTGGTTGCAAGTAGGTATTCAAGAACAATTACGGATCAAATGGCTCACTTGACAAGCACAAAGAAAAACTCGTGGAAAAAGGATTTGTACAAAATGAAGGTGTTGATTATGAGGAGATTGTTTCCCCCACAACAAAATGGGCTACCATCTGCACTTTATTTCCCATGGAAGCATAGAATGGAAGGAAAATTCATCAAATACATGTGAAGACTACTTTCTTGAATGGAGACTTGAAATAGAATGTGTTCATGTCTCAACTAGAAGGATTTGTTGTGAAGGGACACGAACATAAGGTATGCAAGCTCATTGAATCCTTATATAGCTTGAAACAAGTGCCGCGAGCATGGTATGAAAATTTAATTAAGCATCTTCTAAAATTAAATTTCAAGCATTTCAATCTTGTTGATGGAACTTTGTTTTTCAAGAAAGTTGGAAAAATTATTGTGTATATTGTAGTATATGTAGATGATCTATTCATAAAAAGGAACAATGAGAACTACACTACATCCGTAAATAAAGAGTTGAATAAAGGCTTCGAGATGACATATTTAGGACATCTTCACTACTATTTGGGCATTGAAGTGATACAAAATCCAAAGTACATATTCATTTATGAGAAGAAGTACATTGGAGAACTATTGAAAAAGATTGGCATGGTTGAATGCAATCTTGTTTCTACTCCAATGGATCAAAATTTGAAACTCACATTAAAAGAAGGGAATGAATTTGAGGATGCAACCAAGTATAAACAATTTGTGGGAAGTCTTATCTATCTTAGTACCACCATACTAGACATTTCATTTGATGTTGGCATTCTTTATAGGTTCATGTAAAATCCTTTTGAAAGACATTGGTCTGCTACAAAAAGAGTTCTCAAATACTTGAAAGGAACTCAAGATTATGTACTCAAGCACTCTAAGGTAGATGACTTCAACTTGATCGGATATTACGATTCATACTTTGTTGGGGATAAGGAAACTAGAGTTTAAACTTTAGGATATCTCATGAGTCTTGGATCAACAACTATCTCCTGGAGATCACACAAACAAGTAGTTCCAATAAATTCCACAACTGAGGAAGAATATGTGGTAGCTGCAAAAGCGACAAATGAGATTTTGTGGCTCAAGAAAAAAATTAAATATTTGCGGGAGAAAGAAGTGAATTCTACTCCTCTTCTAGTTGGAAATACTTTTGCAATCAATTTTTCCAAGAATCCCAGATTCCATGATTGAACCAAGAACATCAACACAAAGTATCACTTTATTCAATATCATGTAGAGGCCAAGACTATTCACTTGATACATTGTTCCACAAATGAGCGAATCACAAACATCTTCACCAAAGCGCCTGCAAGAGAAAATTTTAAGAAGTTTAGAATGATGCTTGGACTCACACACCCCTGTTTTGATTAAGGGGGGAATGTTGGACACGTAATAATTTGTGGTTGCGTTACTTGTAACATTAATGTAAATATGAACAATCATAGGTGATAGGAAGCGTCATCTTTTATGGAAGACAAACAACCATTTTATTTGTATTTATTCACCTATCTAGTTAATGTAAATCATCAAGTGTGGAGTTATCTTTCCTTCCATCTATGGCCTGGCAATTATGTTCCTTGCAAATGCCTTACATTCCAAAGTTTATTGATCATAATACTACCCTAAGATCTATTGACTTCAATTGTCTTAAAGAACAACTTGAGGTGCCTTGAATCAAAAACCAAATGAAGTATGGGTTTTGAATTTGGACCTACTTTGGTCATTTCAAATTTGTGGATGGAACTATTTTGTTGATTTGTAGACATAAAAATATTTTCATTTTATTTCATTATTTTAGTAGACTATTATAATGATGCAAGAATTAAGTGCATTGTTGCTAGAGATTGGTCGTGCAACTCTAACATTGTGTATGGGACAATCTCATGTATGGCCTTTGTGACCTTTGATTGAAAGGTGCTCTTTGGCTAAAGTTTTCACTTTTTCAACCCAATATGAAATTTGACCAATTATTTTGTACTTGCCAATTTATATGTCGGTTGAATATGTTGTAAATTTTGGGTATGCAATATAGATCTCTCCATCTAGATTCTAGGCCTAATCTCATCATGGTTAGCATTGTGAATAGGGTTAGCTCACGACGTTGATCCTAAAGGGAGTAGAGCTTCAAAGAGTAATATTGTTGAAGGGGTAGATGAAAAATCCGCCCCTAATCCCTCCGAAATAATCCTAACATGACATGTGTTAATTAGTTAGAAGAAAAACAATAACACATCTCAAGTCAACGTTGCCCTCTAGTAGTTAACAATTGTGAACATTATGTTTTTTTTTTATCAGGGTGGGAATATTTATTTATCAGTCTAGAAATGCTACTTTTCCTATCCATTTATCATACATGTCCAAAAATAAGAACAAGCAGAACATGTTGATTTATTAATGCAAAAGAAAGTATTACAAATATATTTACAAGAGAGTTTCTCACAATCAATCATCGGAAAATGACCCTCCATTGTCTTTAAATAGAGATCATGGACCAATCAGGTGCTAAGCCAATGATCATTGTAGTCATTAAGATCAAAGAGAATATGAACCATCAGATCACTCTGTGTCGGGAACATATTGTGATTGTCATATTATCTAACTACAAATGCATACTAATGGATATTAAAGAAACACACTTTTACCTAACAAAACATTATACCAAGTTGATATTAACTAACTCCTAAGTGTCTAAATATATAGGTAACATCCCGCCTTAAGAACAACTTGGAATAGGATTGAAGGATTTACAAAGGCGGAACAATAGGAAAAGGAAGGAGGCATTAGAGCCTATCCCCCCTTAATGACAACTTCATGAACTCTTAACATATATCGAAGTTTGGAAAACTTCACTTCTATTAGAGACTTTGTGAATATGTTAGCAACTTGATCTTTTGTATGGAAAAAGAGCACTTCAATAACTTGATCATGAACGAGCTTTCAAATGAAGTGCATGTGTAGATCGATGTGTTTGTTGCATTGATTTTGAACTGGGTCTTTGGTGATCTTGATAACACTCTGATTGTCACACTAGAGAGTTGTCAGATGTTGCTACTAGAATACAAACTTTGAAAGGATTTGCCGAAGCCACAAGGCTTCTTGACTTGCATTAACCAATGCTTGATACTCTACTTTCGTTGAAGAAAGAGCAATCACATGTTGTTTCTTACAGGCCCATGTTGTTTCTTACAGGTCCTAAACCAAGGATGAAAACATAACTTGCAATAGAATTTTGATCATCAGGTTCTCCGACTAAATATGAATCAATTAAACCAACCAATAAAGGAGTCCCCCTTGAGATGTAATGTATCTCGAATTGAACTATACCCAAGATATATCGAAGTATCCTTTTAGCTGCATTTCAATGAATTCCATGATGTGTTTGCATATACTGAGAAAGAACACCAACAATAAAGGAAATACCAGAATGAGTATAAGTCAAATAAAAGAGGCTACCAACTAACTCACGATACAAAGTGACATCAACATCGAAAGAAGTACAGGTGGCAACAAGTTTAACTCCAAACTAGAAGGGAGAAGGAGTTGGTTTAGAATCTTCCATGTGGAAGCAACGAAGAAGGTCGCAAGCATACTTAGAATGGGAAATAAAAATTCCTTCCTTGGTTTGCAAAACTTGGAGGCCAAGAAAATAGTACAAAAAGCCCAAGTCGGTCATTTCAAATTTCTTCCTAAGGGTGGTTTTCACATGGCTTAAAATTTTTGGGTCACTACCACTGAGCATAAGGTCATCAACATAAAGAAAAATAATTATGAGACAGATTCCTACTTTCTTGGTATAGACATTACCATCAAAATGGCGTCTAGAAAAGATGGTATCAAGAAGAAAGTAGTTCGTTTTAGCATTCCAATCTTGAGGATCTTGATTCAGACCATAAAGAGATTTCTTAAGGTGGAAAACAAGGTTGGAGTCATTTTGGACATAGCGAGGAGCTTGTTCCATGTAGATTTATTCTTGCAAATCCCCATGCAAGAAGGAAAATTTAACATCTATATGATGGAGCTCCCATGTATGTGAGGCAGAAAGGGAAAGAAAAAGTGGATGGAATTCATTTTTTCTATGGGGGAAAAGGTTTAATTATATTTAATGCCTTCAACTTGAGAGAATCCTTTGGAAACTAAATGGGCCTTGTGTATTTCAACACTTCCATCTAATGCATAATTTTTTCTATACACCCATTTACATTTGGCAAGTTTTCTTCCTTTCGGAATAGGTACAAAACCCCAATTGTCATTTTCCATTAAAGAACGATAATATTCATTCATTTTTGTATCCCAATCTGGATGACCTTAAGATTTTACAAATGTCTCTAGATCGTGAGTCTCTGAAACTTGAGTCAAAAGAGAAGAGGCTCGTTGGAACTATGAACATGTTCGATGTTGATCAGAAGGATCTTGACAATATCACTAGCTGCTTCTCTATTTGAATGGACCCATCGGGGAGATTGTGGTGTTGGTGTAGGTTCATGTTCAATGGACTCATCTAGAGGAAGGTGAGCAGGCAGAGGTGGATTTTCATTTCATCATATGAAGAAGAAGAAACTAGAATAGGAACAAAATATGACATAAACATCGAATATGGCTCACAAGCGGAAGAAGGAACAAACGTCAAATTAGGCTCACAGGACAAGAGATTCTCATCAAATCTAACTCTTTTCACATAAGAAAAACATTTTCTTCTTGACATAAAAAAGGGTTAGATATCGGTTAGCCTACCCAAAAAATGCAAGTTTTCCCTTTGTTTCTAATTTATCAATCGCACAAAGTGCACAACAAAGAACATACACAAACAATAAAACCCTTTCAACTCTATTTCTAATTTTCTAAGATCATAACAAGCACAGGGAAAAGAGAATATGTAGATCGAAAAGAGAAAAAACCCAAATATAAAAAAAATAGAAAATCGGAATTTTTTCTCTGTAAAAAATAAAAAGTGCGTATTCAGGATTTATACCTCTGAATCTAATTGAAATGGCCATATCTTGGGAAAACAGAAACCCTTTCAAGTGAAATGAAAGGCATTCCTAATTGAAATGAGCACTCTAGACGTAATGTAATGGTCCTCTTAGCCTAGAAATGTATGAAAAAGACAGAAACCAGAGATGCAAAAACACGACTTCATGATCTCAATCTACAATGGGAGAGGGTTTTCAAATGCGCTATGATACCATGTTAGATAACATATGTATTCCAACAGAGGAAGAACACCTTCAATAACCACTCAACAACCAAATGATAGATAAACACACCATTGTTTTTACGTGGTAAGTCCCCTATGGGGAAACATCCACAGCCCTAGCCAATGTGGCTACCTGGAGCAATTTATTAATGCAAAAGAAAATATTATAGAGATATTTACAAGAGAGTTTCTCACAACCGATCATCAAAAAATGATTTTACATGCTCTTTAAACAGAGATCATGGACTAATCATGTGTTAATCCATGGATCAATGTAGTCATTAAGATCAAGGAGAATATGAACCATCAGATCACTCTATGTCGGGAACATGTAGTGATCATCGAATTACTGAACAACAAATGCATACTAATGCATACTAAAGAAACATGCTTTTACTTAACGACACAATAGACGAAATTGAACTTAACTAACTCCTAAGTTTCTAAATATCCTAACATGTCTCACCCTAAAGATTGCATCTATCCTAGAAAAACAAATACAGTTTCAAGAATTTTGCTAGTTTTTTAGCATTTTGGTAGCTATGCTTCATGGTAAAATTTTATACAAGGTTTAGTTTTCATTTCTATCAGAGTAAGGTCTCCTTTATCAATAGAAGTTTTTAATGTAAATAGTTTGGATTTTAATTTTATAATTCACTTTTGGAAGTCTATGTCAGATGATTAAGAAATATGAAGCATGCCTGTCACTCAGCAGTCAAACCTACCTAAGGACAAAGTTGTCAACTATCCAGAGGTTGAATAATTTCTAGAAAAAAATAAAAAGCTTCAAGCATACTAAGTTGAACAATTTTCTAATTTATTATCACAATCTACATTTTCTTATATATGTAGATATATAGGCTCTATGATGTTGTATCTTTCTATTTATGCTTTGAGAATATTGTATTAAAATTATGATATTTGTACAAAATGGGTATAACAATTTTCTCACCCTCTATTTTTCTGTCCCAAGCCATTTTAAAATATTCTATATGGTTTTTGGACTTGCGTTATGAAGAGGGAAAATGGGCATAATCTTCCTTTAAGAAAAAAGTTTACGCATTTTTGTAGCTATATTTGGGCTCGGTTCATCTACATTGTTTTTAAATATCTACCATATGTACTACTAACTTAAATATTTCTTTAACTAGAGCATTAGAGTGTGTCTCATAATATAACAAAAAAAATTGTTTATAGATCTAGACGTTAGTCTATGAAAATTCTCATTTCCATGATGTTGTTGGGGCTCTTTTGCATTCACCTAGGTGTGGAGGTGGCATCTTCCTTTGTCTTTCTGGATCCTATTCTTTTGCTAAGTCCATGCTTCTTGTTCTTCTAGTTTTCCTATTGTCTCTACTATGGGCACTGCTTTTCCATGGAGGAGTCCTCCAAAGAAATATTATTTTCTATATTTCTTTATAGGACAAGGTTTTGTAATGGTGCATGAGCAGTTATAAAACCCACAATAAAAAATCATGGTGCACAAAGTGTGGCCTAGATTGAGTTTGAATCACTCCATTGGTACACATTATTCTAGTGCATATCGTCATTTATCTCTCTACAATCTTTTGTAATAATTTGAAGTGTATCATGTGCTTCTTGCAACTATTTAGCCCCATTCCACCCTTAATAGCAGTGATGACTATCCTCGAGTGTAGCACCAAGTTATGCTATGTAATGATGTATAATAAAATGCTACCTTTATTCCTTGATAGAAGGATAAATTACTATAATATAAAATTACAAAGTTGTGCTTACTCTTAAAATTTCCGATTTACTAAAGTAAATTAGTCTTTACTTCCTTAAAGTTTAACACATTGAAGAAAGCTCCATATGCCACGAGAGAGAATTTTTAGTGACTTGGAATCAAGAACTTACGATGATATACAATAGGACTTGTATCACAAATGCATGTGTTCCTTGTATCACAAATGCATGTGTTCAAAACCAATGAAGGGCCCTGTGTCCAATGCATCATAAGCATGGCTTTCAGTGTACAACATTAATTAATTTATTTTTTAACTTTATTTTGATCCCATCGTAACTCTAATGCCCTTATTCATTGTCCAATAGAGTGTGCCCTCCAGCTCGTCATACCTTCAAAGGACTTGTGCTCCGATAGTATGTGTGATGAACTTTGTGCGCCATATCTTCAAGAGAAAATGACACACATCGCAAGAATATTGTCTTCCTCTGCAGTCTTCATCTATGTCTTTGACCTATGAATCTTCAATGTCACTATCCAATGGTTGCCATGGATTTCCATATTCACTTATGAGTTGTTAGAGGAGTCAATTCTAATAAAATCATTACACTTTACACATATATTTTAATTAAATTTTCAAATAATTATAAAAACTAAATAAAATGTGTATTTTATTCCTATCCCATGAGCTTCATGTATCCTTCCTTTGAAACTACAAAGGACGACAGCTATGATCATATGTGAATTCCTTCATGCACAAAAGAAATGTATTTGCCCAGCCACCGACGTATAAGGAAATACTAAAGAATTACCAAGAGAATCGGATACCATTAGTTCCTTGCAGAAATTGCTGAGCACGAGGAATTGGGAAAGCTTTATATATAAAGCTTTCATTGTTTGATGTAAAAGCAATTTCAAACAAGATAAGTTTAATGGATTATTGTTTCATACATCCACACAACGAATCTCACTCTGTAAAGGTGCGGTCGGTGCCGTTGTCTCGAGGGAAGGTATAGGTGTTGTCAGACCAGCGAGCAGGTGAGTGGTCCCTGCTAACTGTTTCTTGTGAAGAAGAAAGTGCCGCGCACTATGAATCACTGGCGTCTCTGATCATCTTGACGACGTCCCTCATGATGGGTTTCCTCATCACTATGTTGAAAAGCAACGCCGACCTATTGTCCGACCCCTCGCTACCGGAAAACGATCCATCCAACGCTGCTCATTCCTTTTCCTTCTCTTCTTGTCTGACGGGCATAATCCATCTTGGAAGGTATGAGATCATCTGCATGTAGTCCTGCGTGGCACCTTCCCGGTGAGGATTTCTAGGAAGGACAATTCCAAAAATGTATACATCAGCCTGTGTAGTCAGTCCTGTGCGAGCACGGGCGTGGCGCGGGCGCGGGCGCTGGCCCTGGCCTTGAAATTGGGTGTCCTGTAGAGTAAGGCCAGAGAAGCAAAGGTGGCGGAAGTTGAGCCATCATTTTCAGATAGGCCTTGAATATGGGTGTCCTGTAGGGTAAGGCCAGAGAAGCAGAGGTGGTTGAAGTTGAGCCATCATTTTCAGATAGGCCTTGAAATAGGGTGTCGTGTAGGCTAAGGCCAGAGAAGCAGAGGAGGCTGCGATTGAGCCATCATTTTCAGATAGATTCGGGTCATCGGACGCCAGCTACAAAATCAATCGTTGACTTGACTTTGTACATGTGTACTTCGATTATCCGAATCTACAATCGCCCAACCATATGGACATTGGATATATATCATGGTAATCGTATATATATCGTATATACATTAGTAACAACAGAAGTATTCAGCATTTAATATCATTGAATGCTGTTTAGCATATTGGTTATTGTTCGTTTATCTACAAAGTTGGGTTGGGCAACAGGGTCAGAGTCAGAGCACAGTTTTGAAAACTGTGCAGCATGTTTATTATTGTTTGCCAATTTACAATCGAAGTAGGTTAACTAGGGAGTAATTTTTCTTTTCAATTTTTGTTTTTCAAATAAAAATGGATTTGAATCCGGTTAAATTTTTAGGGATAGTTTAAATTTAATATAAATCAAAGTTTCATGTATTTCAGAACCTTACCTCCATAGATTTCATATACAATCAACATGACAATCGGCAATGTGTAATGTCGCATTGAAGTCAGAGCCCATTGAGAACGTTTTGGATTGGAATTTGGGATTGCTCATGTCATGTCTGTGACTGTACGCCAAGGCATGGGCCACGTCTTCTGCGATCTTGACACAGGATGTGCATTGCAGCAGTTTTGCTTCATACAGGAAAATTATCAGTTTGACCAATTACCCATCGCAAATGTAAATCATTGTAATAACATGTACCGAAAACAAACAATCTGAGTTGTCGTCAAATCTGAAGTTTTGCCTTTCCTATTAACCGTCTAACTATAGATCTCACACAATGAAAGTAAAGATTCAGGTTACATAAAGAGTTTAAATATATTTTTCATATTCACACCCCAAGGACAGTGAAAAAAATTCTTAGACTTGAATATTATAATTTAAAAAGCTCTGGAATATACCCGTAGAAATATACCTCTAATTGTGTCCTGAATAAATTTCTGGAATAGTAATGAATGTATATGGAATAGTGGAAAAAAGTTTGAATGATTAATATACCTCGAGTAGTGGAGAAAAGTTGCCACACATATTTAAATTTAAATCAGGGGAAGCAATAATCCGTCCACGGTCCACCATAACCAATGCTCCTAACGACTCTCTTTTGAAAGATTGGTTGGTCGTCTAAACTCTTACAAGAAAATAAAGATGATAATGTCCATAGTATCATCCCTACTTTACTTGAGATGAGTCGGAACCTCTACTCTTAGTTTAGTTAGAGTTTAGTCAGAACATGAGATGAGTGTGTGGCATTCTTTGCAAGAGTCACAATTATATTGTTATCACAAAATTTCATTTACCCTCCATAGCCATCGATGTTGAATCTAAAGGATCTACTGCTGGATAGATATCCTTGGTAGCTAATCCTTTCGATGGTACGGTAGTAGCATCTAAATGTGCAAATGTCGT
>CBVK0100830823.1:0-26903 GCA_900067695.1 Picea abies
GCTCTTCCGATCTCACCCAAGAGGATCTTGTATTCTTAGCTTTTCTTCCTCAAGCTGTTGAAAGGCCTGATGCCCGAGGTAGTCTTGCTCACTCATCTCACCAAGTCTTCCACCTACTCATTTTACAATCAACTCACTGACGAAAGTTAGATCAAGACCTCCTTTGTTCTTTACATACCAGGCCTGGTCCCTGAGTTAGAGTGATACCTTCCTAGGTCTCTACCCATTTGATCACCCATTAAATTTATTAGTGAAATAAATTGATGGGCATTGGGCTCTACTCCTATCTCAATCTAGGAGTGACTTCTAACGCTAACATTTATGGCGTCATTGCCAGGGATGAAGTTGAATATTTTCCCTAGGATTGAATGACAACAATTAACTTATTCTGAAGGTGCATTAGATATCATAACTATAAATATTTCTACTATGCACCTGGTGACTCCACTGACACAACTCCACTGGGCGACCCCACTGGTTCCAACCCATAAGCGACTCCATTGTTTTAGTCGTGGCTTCTAGAGGAAAACACACAAGGTCTACTCCTCAGCTGCCATTAGCACCACCTGAAGCTGACCTAGAGAAGATCATCAGAAAGGGAAATTCCTCTGAAGGCGGTACTTCTACTGCTAAAACATGTAATTCTGGTGATTTTCAAGATTTTGTAGAAACTCCAACCCCTTCATTTTGTCTTGTTTTATTACCTTCTGTTGGAGTTTCTCGTAGTCTAAATTTTGGGAGTGTTCCTGCTGGATTTTCTCCTCCTAGTATCGAATTAGTAGGAGAAACTCTTGTCACTCCCCTCTCCCCTGAGATGGTACCCTGGTTTAGGCCCAGTGCCTCTGAACATTTTCCTACCCTGAATTTTACTAACCCTCCTCCTATTATTACTGTTGTTGAGGGAAGGGAAATTTCTGTTCCTTTGATCCTACAAGCCTGTTCTCCAGATTTGTTGTAGTTCCCCTCCCATTATGTAAGCTCAACTCCTGTCTTTCTACTTCAAACCTCATCTCCTCCTGGTTCCCCCACACCTATTGTTCCTATGGTTGGTTCTAATCCCCCTCTAAATAGAATGGATGCCATAGTAGCTGCCAGATATGATCCCTTAATCTTACCTCAACCTATGAATCCTCTCCCTGCTGGGGATTACCTGAAATATATGTCCAAGTTCACTGGGGAAGAGGAGATAACAGCAGAAGAGCACTTGGCTTCTTTCTACAGTTATGCAAACAACCTGAACATTGAAAATGAAGATGTCTGGATGAGATTCTTCATCCAGAGCCTGGATGACGAGGTGAGGAAGTGGTTTAGGAGATTTTCCCCCGGATCTATTGCTGGGATTGAATCTCTAGATAGTGCTTTCCTAAGGCAGTGTAGAGATAAGAAGGATTTCATGTATTACATGAAAGAATTCGGGTCTTTGAAGAAAATGGGAGGAGAGTTTGTCTCAGATTTCTCCAAAAGATTCAATAAGATGTATAATAAGATCCCTGCTGAGATAAAGCCCACAGAAGCCTCAGCCAAAATTTCTTATGCTAGTGCATTCGACCCTAACTTCTGTCTTCTATTGAGAGAAAGAAGAGCTACTTCCCTAGCTCAAATGAAAGATGCGTCCATAGAGGTGGAATCTAATGTATTGGCAGTTTACATACTGAGGAATAAGATTGATGTAGACAGGACAAAGGGAATATATGAAGCCTCAACTTTTGGCACCTCTGTTCCTCATCCTCAAGTGAATTAATTGACCAAGATAGTGAAGTCTCTGTCTGCGGAGATGGAGAAAATGAAGGTGGAGGGGAAGAAGCATACAAAAATCCTCAAAATGTTGAAAACAAAGGAAGCTTTAGGAGGCCAAACAATATTTCTCCCCTGACTATGCAGAGAGACCAGAGAGGAAGAGATAGAGAAGAACAGAAAATTTAGGCCCCTCTTCAAAATAATTTTGTGGCTGATGAAGAAGAAGGGGAAACAAACGGGCTTGATCCCGAAATCCATTTCTTTGGAGAAATTCCTCCTTTTCCTCATCTCACTCAATCAACATACAATGAATCTCTCATGGACAGTCAGCTAAATGAACTTAGCAAGGGAGACAAGGCTAGCAGCAGCCAAAGCAGGTATAACCTGAGGTCCAAGAAAAAGATAGGAGCACCTGATGTTCCTGAACAACTCACTAGAACAAAGAAACCTATTAATGAAGTAG
The DNA here is from genome assembly GCA_900067695.1 of Picea abies. Taxonomy (NCBI): domain Eukaryota; kingdom Viridiplantae; phylum Streptophyta; class Pinopsida; order Pinales; family Pinaceae; genus Picea; species Picea abies. The sequence goes on from CBVK0100830823.1 coordinate 2,201, forward strand.
CAGACAACAATGAACGTAGGATGGCCCAACCCCTCTCTACAATGGTCCAGAGTCATGTTCCTGAAGTAAGACAATTCCCAAAGCTTACATCTTCTTTTAACTTTGAGCATGAAATTCAGAAAATTAGAATCCCTGTGCCCCTCTCCGAACTGATCAAACATGAAGTATTCAAAAAATGCCTCTTCAAGATATTATAGTCTAAAGCCTCATGCCTTCCCACAAAATCCATCAATTTGTAAGAAGAAAATCTTGCAGTCATTCTAGGTCCTATGGTAGAAGACAGGAACGATTAATCCCCTCCCTTCTATATATCCTCGAACATACATGACAAGGTTCTGCACAATTGTTTGAAGGATTTAGGGGCTTCCCACAACCTCATGCCCAAAACTGTCATGGAAGAATTAGGACTAGAAGTCACCAGAGCCTATCATGACCTCTATTCCTTTGACTCTAGGAAAGTTCAATGCCTAGGAGTCATCAAAGACCTGGTCGTGACCTTGTTTCAATTACCCATGAAAAGTGTGGTCATGGACATTGTAGTGGCTGATGTCCCCCCAAATTTTCGTATGTTGTTATCGAGATCTTGGATAAAATGACTGGGGGGAGCTCTACAGATGGACCTAACCTATGCTACTATTCCAGTGGTTGGAGGGGAACATAGGAGACTATACAGAGAAGCCCAACTGGCCTATATAATCAGTGACAAAGCCAATCCTACCAACCATGCTATCTTTGCCCTTGATACTGATTTAGGTTCTAGTCTGCTGCAACTCACTAATGCCCCCGAGCCTCTTCTAAAACTCAAAAATCATCCCACCACTTCCTGTGAATTTTCTTCCCCCATCACCTCCGTCTGCAAAATGTTTTTTGATGGAGCCTCTTCCAGGGAAGGCGCTGGTGTCGGAGTATTTTTTGTGTCACCTACTTAGGAAACCATATCTCTGTCATACAAGCTAGAATTTGAAACAACCAACAATGTGGAAGAATATGAATCTCTTGTTCTAGGATTAAGAGCTACAAAGGGAATGGGAATTCAGCAGGTAGCAGTGTTCGAGGATGCAAAATTGATAGTCCAGCAGATCAGAAGCACTTATCAGGCCAAGAATCCTCGACTCAGGAGTTACATAAATGAGGTATGGGACCTAATTGATATTTTCTTATCAACATTTAATATTTCTTTCGTTCCAAGAGAGAAGAACACAGTGGAAGATTCCTTGGCTACATCAACAAGCAATTTCAAAGTGCCCTTACCACCTAAATTCATATATGATGTAGAAGTAAAATATAGGCCCTCCATACTTGACAATGTCAAACATTGGAAGGTATTCGAGGATGATCTGGAGATCAAAAGATTCCTGGAGATTGTTGAAGAATTTTCAGAGATGCATATTGACCAAGACTCTGTTTTTGAAGAAAATCTTGATGGTGGTAATTTTCTGAGTAAGATTGCATAGTGTGACATTGTGCATCTGCCCAACAATCATATTCCAAGGGGACTTGTCCCTTTGGAAAGGATTTTTGATAGCAATGATGTGGCATTAAAAGGGAAAATCTCAGAGGATGATGCTGATACAACTTAGTGCAACATTGGCACCAAGAATGAACCCAAGTTTGTTAGATTGTCAAGGAGTCTGACAAAGGAACAGAGGGCTGAATACATTGAACTATTGAGGGAGTTTGCTGATGTTTTCACCTAGACCTATGAAGATATCAAAACTTATGACACTTCTTTCATTGAGCATAAAATCGCGTTGAAAAAAGAGGCAAAGCCATTTAGGCAGAAGCTAAGACAGATCAATCCTATGTTGTTACCTATCATGGAGAGAGAAGTGAAGAAGATGCTACATGCCTAGATCATCATGCCATTGAGATATTCAGAGTGGGTGGCCAACTTGGTCCCTGTAAGGAAGAAGGATGGAGAAATTAGACTCTGTGTAGATTTTAGAAACTTGAACAGGATCTCACGAAAGGACAATTACCCCTTACCAAAGATGGAACATATATTGCAGAGGGTAACATGAGCATCTAGGATTTCCATGATTGATGGCTTCTATGGCTACAATCAAATCTCTGTTCTGACTGAGGACAGAGAAAAGACGACATTTACCACTCCATGGGGCACATTCATGTATGCTAAAATGCCTTTTGGGTTGATGAATGCAGGGGAAACATTTCAACGAGCCATGGACATAGCTTTCATTGGGGAAAAGGATAAGTTTGTGGTCATCTATCTGGATGACATAACAGTCTTTTCCAAATCTGATAAAGAATAGTGTTGTCATCTCAAGAAATTTTTTCTGAAATGCAGGAGTTTTGGCCTCTCATTGAATCCCAAAAAATCTTTGTTCGCCATGAAGGAGGGAAGGTTACTGGGCCACATAGTATCAGCAGAAGGAGTCAAAATTGATCCTAGTAGAGTTGAAGCAATCCAAGCCTTAGAAATCCCAAGATCCAGGAAATAAGTCCAATCTTTCATTGGTAAGATTAATTTTCTAAGGAGTTTTGTTTCTAACTTTGCTGAGGTGGTAAATCTTATAACAACCATGTTGAGAAAGGAAAATGACATGAGGTGGACCTCTGAATCTCGAAATTCGTTTGAGTAGATAAAGAAGGCCTTGACAGAAGCTCCTATGCTTATCAGTCCTGATTACTCAAAGGATTTCCTTATTTTCTCCTTTGCCTCATCTGACACAGTGGATGTTGTTTTATTACAGATAAACAAGGCCGGGGTAGAGCAGCCTATTGCCTATTTTAGCAGAGCCCTAAGGGATGCCAAGGTCAGGTATGACATTATGGAGAAGTAGGCCTATTCCCTGGTAAAGGCTCTCAAATCCTTTAGAACCTATGTCTTGTAGTTGAAGATCATTGCCTATGTCCCCTCTGCCGCTGTTAAGGACATTCTTATTCAGCCTGATATAGACAGGAGGAGGAGTAAGTGGATAGCCAAGATCCTTGAGTTTGACTTGGAAATAAGGCCTACCAAATTAATCAAAGGTCAAGGTTTAGCCAAGCTATTGGCTGAAGCAAATTGCAAATCTTTGGGGGTAGGTTTCATCGATGAATGCTCAAAAAATCAGTAGGATCAGTTGTTTGATGTAGACACTCAAGAAGAACCCCCATTGGCTCAATGTCCTTGGTATAAGGATGTCATATATTTTCTACAAGAGTTGCGGCCTCCAAATGGCCTGCAAAGAAACAAGTCAAGAGCTATGAAGCTCAAAGCAGTCATATGTTGCCTTGTCAATCAAGTTTTATATTGAAAAGACCCCCTAGGGGTGATTTTGAAATGTATGAATCCACAAGAGGCTGACAGGATTATTGTTGAATTTCACAGCAACCTATGTGGAGGGCATCATTTCTGGAAGACCACAGCCTACAAAATCCTCAGGGATGGGTACTACTGGCCCACCTTATTCACTGACATATCCAGAAAGGTCAGAGCCTGCATCAAATGCCAAATATTTTCAAGAAATCAACAACTTGAATCTCTACCTTTAAAGCCTGTAGTTGTTTCGGGACCTTTCCAGCAATGGGGCCTAGATTTTATTGGAGAAATCCACCCTACTTCCAATGGGCAGCACAGAAGGATCCTAACTACCATGGATTTCTTTACTAAGTGGATAGAAGTTATTCCCACCAGGAGTGATTCCTACAAGGTAATCATTGGATTCCTGAAAGACCTCATCACAATATTCGGCTACCCAAACAAAATTGTCACTGATAACACAACCTATTTCAAGGTTGAGCCATTAGAACAAGTTCTGTGAGAAATTCGAGATCAAACTGATTCACTCCACCCCATACAATCCCCAGGGCAATGGTTTAGCAGAGTCCTCCAACAAAATCTTGATAAGGATCATCAAAAGGCTATTGGAGGACAACAAAAAAGCCTAGGATTCAAAGTTGAAATTCACTCTATGGGTTGATCGAGTGACCACAAAGATATCTATAGGAATCTCCCCTTTCCAATTGGTTTATGGAGTAGAAGTTGTTTTCCCTTCTCAGCTAGCCATTTCTATAGCAAAGCTCTTCCAGGATTATCAAGAAGAGCCTGATGATATGATCAAAAGAATTCATCAATTGGTAGAGGTTCAGTAGGCCAAAGAGTAGGTAATGAACAAAATTCAAGACCATCAGCAGAATATCAAGCAGGATTTTGAAAAAAAGGCCAAGAAGGAAGAGTTTCAGATAGGAGACCTAGTGTTGAAATAGGATGCTCCTAAACAAGACAAGGGAAAAAATGACAAATTTGAAGCCCTATGGGTCGGGCCCTTCAAAATATCTGAAGTGTTTTCAAATAATACCTACAGGTTGCGAGATTTGAAGGATCAAGAAGTTTTCAATGGCCCTGTGAATGGGCATTTCCTGAAAATATGTTTTTCTTGAGCCACACATGGCTCATCTGTGGTTGTATATATTATTTTTATTTTATCTATAAGTTTTAAATAATGACTCCATAGCCCAACAACAAGGCACTAAAGCTACAAAAGAGTTCTCGGCAGCCTGCAGGGGGCGTGCCATCCCCCATGGAGCCCAATGTTAGCACATAATCATGTAGGGGGTGCTCTCCTGAAAGAAGCATCCCCTTGGGAAAAGAAAGAGATTCAAAAAACCAATTTTTTCAAGGTTTAGAGGGTGGGCACGTCATTTTAATGAGCAGGTAGTTTCGGATGGCTGAGATCTGCCCACCTAGATATGTGGCTAGGGTTTCATTCCGGAGCCCCCTCGCCATTCTTCCTTTAATGGGGGGGGGGTCCAAAATTGGGCACGCATCTCTCAAATGGTCGATATTGAGGCGCCTAGATCGACGGTGCTCAAGCGATTCCGGACCCCCTCTGCCATTCTGCTTTAAAGGGGGGGGGGGGGTCCAAAATGGTGTGGTATTGACATAGGGCCCCCTTCCTATCATGTTTCCTTTTCTACCACTTCCTCCCCCACCATCTATTCTCCACTTGACCACGTGACGGGTCCCATTCCCTTTGGCCCCTCCTTGTCCCCCGACATCTATTCCGCTCCCTTCCACATCATAATCCCATAAACAATATGTCCCCCATTACCATTTTATCTCGACACCTTCGACCCTTCTTCTTGCCATGTGTCTCACCCCTTTTGTTTCAATGATCACTCCCTTTCCCCTTTCCACACCAAGCATGCCAGATCCTCCATGCCCTATCCATTAGACCATTCAGCTGATCCAGGTGGAACCATGGGGAGACCTCCACCTCCCAGAGGGAAGAATTGACCAAGATTGTTCCCGATCCCAAGAAAGCAGTTATTGAAGTTGTTGGAGGTGGTTAGACATTGTCTCCGCCATAAATGGAAAGTTTGGCAAAGGATTAAAAGCATTTCGATTCATCTGTAGGACAATCAGGAGTCTACTTGCGTCTGTCATAAGTGCACGATCGAGTCTGCATGCGTGGACTGCCAGAAGACATGCAGACACAATGTTTTTAATGCAATGTCTCATTTTCACTATTGTTGTTTTGTTTTGAGTATACGTAGGTGTTTTCTCCATTTTGTAATCTATCGATGGTTGAGCTAGGCTCTTGATTGTAAATTTTTAACAAAGCACTGGTTGCTTTGGTTATGTATTGGAATTTGAGACTTATTTCCTTATGAATGTCAGGTTCTTTCCATCTCTTTGTTTACACTGTGTTAGAACAACTCGGAATTGGAGGATCCAGTCGAGTTGCGTTGTTATAGGATGATGTAGGTGGATCATTGTAATAGTTGCATTATCTCTAATCAGTTCTTGTATTTTCTCAATGCTGAATGATTTGGAATTGGAGGATCCAGTCAAGTCACCCTTCAGTTCCCCGAAACTCAGAACCAAGAGTATCTTGTATTCTGAGATTTTCTTCCTCAAGCTGTTGAAAGGCCTGATGCCCAAGGTAGTCTTGCTCACTCATCTCACCAAGTCTTCCACCTGCTCATTTTACATCAACTCACTGATGGAAGTTAGATCAGGACCTCCTTTGTTCTTTACATACCAGGTCTGGTCCCTGAGTTAGAGTGATACCTTCCTGGGTCTCTACCCATTTGATCACCCATTAAATTTATTCGTGACATAAACTGATGGGCATTGGGCTCTTCTTCTGTCACAATCTAGGAGTGACTTCTAACACTAACAGACTGTGTTCTAGATAAGGAAACACGGGTGAATATCATGACAGAGAAAACTTGGGAAGCTATAGGGAGGCCTGCTATGATTCCTTCCTTCGGAGGAATAGGACTATTCAAATGAAAGTTTATAAACCTATGTGGAAAGCTCATCTGGATATCTATGAATTCCAATCGAACTTCGACAAAGGAAGATTTTCAGATGATTAGATTTATTGAGAACAGTGCCCCATTTACCATGCTAATAGGAAAACCTTGGATTGAAAGAGATCAGGCTAGAAGGAAAGAAGAAGAAGAAGTTTTAGATCAGAAGAAGCAAGAGTTAAAAGAATTCATGACTAGAAGGATTGCACACTTGATTGAAGAACAAAAGAACAGATCGAAGCTATTTAACACTAGAGACCTGGATGTGAAAGTTGCAAGAAGACTAGAATACCCACAGAAGATTGAAGTACCTATTCTAGATAAAGAAGAAGGACCACCCTCGAATCTTAGGAAAGAATCTCAACAACATGAAGTACCTATGCCAAAAGAAGATACAAATCAGAATCGAAAAAGGCCTACCAAGACAAAGATCACTGGGAAGAAGGATAGAAATCTAAGTAAGAAGAGAGCTAAGATCGACAAGTTGCGGAAGGTTCCAGAAGAAACTTCACAGAAGGGAAATTTGAAAAATTGGAGCCTCTCTGGGATATCAGAACAATGACACATGGCACTTCACCATGATGAAGAAATATAGTCGTTGGGGACATTATAACCATTAAACCAATGATCTAAATGGGTAGAAAGACATTTATGGATAGGCAGCTCGCCATCTGACCATTGGGACCACACCATAATGGACAGAACAAAGTTAATGAAGGCTTCATACCCATTGCAAGTGACCCATTGTTGAGTTACCTATTTATCCTGTCACGCCATGCACCAAGAACACTTTTGTCAATCATGAATTTGAGCTCGCAGTCCTGTTGATTTTACACAGTGGTCATTGTGCTATTTCCCTCTATCCTCTTGCAGTGTCTAAGTTACCCTCCAAACCTGAGATTGTTAACCCCGAGTGTGTATGTCAGACGAGTTCAATGCTGCCAAGAGAATTTTTGAAGAAGTTTTTATCGACCTCATGACTAAGAGAGTCATGTCAATGTCTACAGGTGTACAAGCATCGTCGATGAGAGGAATTCCAACCTCTCCTTAAACTGCTCACAGAGCCGGACCATCCCAACCATCTTATGAAAAGAGAACCAAGCACAAGTATGATCTAGAGAATGACAAATTGATATTGAGTATATTACCTACCTATATTCCACCTCTAAGCGGCGCAGTAAATCAAGACAGTGTGCCCAGGGATTTCAAATACACCTTGGTTACAATGTATTTCCTGAAGGGGATACACGCAGTTCGAGCAGACCAAGATAAGATTGCAGCATTGAAGTTTAGCGACTTCAACCTTGGAGATCACAAATTCTATAACATGCTTGCCCCACATAAGTTCTTGACTAGAACTAAGTGGAAGAATTCAAAGATAATCCCCCAGTCGTTGACTATGAACCTTGCATAGTCCACCCTACTGAATGTCATGAAGATTCCTCACTTGAGACGACACCAGGAGGTGAATACATGTCCCAAGTTGTTGCTGTCATGTTACCATGGTGGATATTTGTGGCTAAACTTCCATATAACAGTTGATCCAACGCTGATCAATTGGATCATGGGATTGAGTATGCAAGGACCCGACCCACAGGAGTTTTATCGGGGAAAATCCAAGGATTGCACTCTAGAACAGAAGATCAAGGACACTTATGGAAATGTCGAGAAGGGAACGTGAGGCTACAAGGTAGCTTCTATCCAGAGTGGCACAATGCACCTTTCCTGTCAGTTGATTGCAAGGAAGTTAGTGTGAAATAATCAACCCACCCAAGTCACCAGTTTTGTAGTCGACTTCGCAGGGAAGTGCGCAAAAGGACTTCAGATGAACTGGGCAAAGTACGTGATGACCCAATTGGAACTCGACTGTAGAGAAGCACAGGATTAAGGATACAAATTTCATTTCAGCTAGCTCTTGATCCTTATAGATTTTATTTCCTGGGAGATTCCAGAAGGTACAACCTTCCTGGACATCGAGCCTTTTGAACCATTGGTCACAAAGTTCAGTACTCTGTGGTACTCAAGTGACATGAATAAACAATGGTAGTCAAAGGTTGTTTTTCATACCTACTACAATAAATTGAAGATATCCATACTGTCTGAGCCTCGCATGACTCTGAACACTCTACACCAATTCATACCTTTGATGAAGTTCAACATAGATCAACATTTTATTTACATCACAACATGCACCAACAAACATAAGAAAAAACTTTAGTCCTACTACAAGCTAACAGAGGAGGACTTGGAGGAGATCAAAAAGGACTAGTCGACGGACCTCCTTATTCCACCAGACCCTACAGATATATATGACATCGACAGCCCAGAAATAATGCAAGATATTGTTGGCCCTTGATGAAGTTTTGAGGAACACTTGGTCATATTTGACTATTTTTGGGACTTCGACAGCTTGTCAAAGATGGTGCGCAACACAAAGTGGAAATCGTGGAAGCTAGACTGCTTTTTGAGTCCTTTTTGGGTTTTTGGGGATAATGTAATGGGAAAGGGATATCGGCACGTGGTTTTACCCACGCTTAGGCCCACGTTTTTAATGTATAAATAGATGTCTAGGCAGAGTAAGTAAGGGGATGGTAGCCCATCTATGTGATGTAAGCTAAGTGCTAGAAGTTATTTGTGCATGACTATAGAAGGGTTACAGAGCTAAGTGAAATTTATTATAGATATTATAGAAGGCTTTGTGCTACAATGCAAGGAAGAAGGATCTAGCAAGTTGCACAGATCTTCTATCCTATGCACAGAAGGGTTTTTGGTGACTCTGTGATGTAACATGATTAACCGAACCTAATAAAGAAGAATACTTTGTCGACGTAGCCCCAGGGTGGGGGTGAACCATGGTAAATCTCTGTGTTGTGCTCTATGACTCGACTTGATGTGTTTGTCCCTTCCTTTGCTAAGTGCTTTGATGTGTTTAGATAAATCTATTTATGCTTTGTTCTTCTGAGATATGAATGAATGTTAGATCTGGTATGTTTAGTGATTGATATGTCGAATCTAATCTATCTTGTTGTGGCTAAGTGTTGAATTATCTTAGATATAAGTACATATTGTGATGCTCTGTGCTATCTGCGAAGTATTATAAGAGTTGAATATTGATGAATAATATATGCTAGGTAATTGCTAAGTGTTCTAATCACATATTTGTGTCCCAACTAAGGTTGCAGACACCTGAGTCTTGCAACCACCACTACCTCTACCTTAGGTGAGACTTCATTTGCCTCGCAGGTGTTGCTGAAAGGGCCGGTAGTTAGGTTTTTTTTGGTGCGTTGTTGTAGCGTTGAACCCTGGGTCTACCCCTGTGCCAAAAAATGGTTCTGTTGCTGGGACCTGAAACTATGATTTCTAGGAACTGAGTAGAAGAAGCTTTGTGAAAAGATTCATCCTAAAATAGTGAAATCTTTGTGCGTGGATCTATGCCCTAGTGTGCAGTGATCCACTTGATCTGAAAATCTCTGTGTTGAAGAAGGAAGGACAGATATGAAGGAAAGAAGTCAGATCTACAAGAAAAGAGGTTGATAGTGAAGAAAAGAAGTAAGATCTGTAAGCTTTGTGCACTAATAAAGGTAAGAATAGTTAAAAATTCTTAGATCTGGAAGCTTTGTGCCCTGTAGAAGTAAAAGAAGTGAAAATTTTTGTTTCTAAAGTATGGCTTTAGGTATGCATGATAGATTTTGTTCTAGCTTGGAAACTAGGGCATTGTTAGATAAAAGAACATTTGATATGAATAGATTTGATAAGTATAATGATAGATATGTTATACCTATGCATAGAAATAATTTTTGGACTAACCAATGGATGAAGGATCCTAGAAAGAAATTTTTGTAGGCTAGCCATTATGATCCTAGCGCAGTATAAGAAAAGTTGGGGATCATTGAAGATAAAGAGAGGATTAAATCTTTGTTACAGTTGCAGAAGACCAGGACATATTGCTAAGGAATGCCTTGGGAGAAACCCTAGTTGCCTCTGTTGTAAGGTTATGGACCATGAAGTACTGGATTTCCCTAGAATGATTGCTAGACATGAAAATTTGACTATGGAGCAAGAAAACTATGAAGGAGATCAAGAGGCTAAGATTATAGAAGAACCCCAGAAAGAATCAGAGATTATGTTACTGAAAATGAAAGAAACCCTGGATGAACATAAAGATGCCAGTTCGTCAGAGATCTTCAAAGAAAAGGGGAAAATCAAAGTAAGAATAGGAGACTTCAACATTGATTGTGCTCTAGATGAGGGAGCACAGATAAACATTATGACAGAAAGTACTTGGGAAACCCTAGGAAGGCCTACTATGGTTCCTTCACTAGGAAAAATAGGGTTGTTTAAAGGAAAAATGGTAACCCTATGTGGCAAGATTACCCAAATAGCTATTACTACCCATGGAGCTTCGAAAGAGGAAGAATTCAAAGTTATTAAATTTATTGAGGACCATGCCCCATTTCCAGCTTTGTTAGGAAAGATCTAGATTGAAAAAGACCAGATCCAGAGAAAAGAAGAAAAGGAATCCCTAGAACAGAAGAAGCAAGAACTCATGGAATTTATGACTAGAAGGATCGCCTACTTGATGGAAGAAAAAGAGAACAGATCTAAGATATTGAAAACCAGGGACTTGGATATCGAAGATATAAGAGCATTAGAGGAACCACATAATACTGAAATACCTATTCCATATAATGAAGGAGTATTACCCTTAGATTTGAAGAAAGAATCTCAGCATCGCAAAGTGACTATGTCAAGAGAAGATAAGAATCAGAATGAAAAAAGGATGACCGAGATGAAGCTCACTAGGAAGAAGGATAGGATTCTAAGTAAGAAGAAAGCTAAGATCGAAAAGTTACAGAATATTTCATAGAAAACTTTGCAGAAAAAAAAAATCACAGGAATTGAGCTTCGTCAGGATATCATAACAACGACATACGTCACTTTGCCGTGGAAAAGAAATATAGCCATTGGACTGATATACCCATTCGACTTCCACCCCAAAAGGATAGAAAATCATTAAAGGATCACCACTAGACCATTGGACCATGCCATAACAGATGGATCAACGTTCATGGAAGCTTCATACCCGTTGCACGTAGACCAATGAGGAATTTCTTGTTTAGCTTGTCACGCCGTGCCAGAAGAACACTTTTTCCAACTGATTAATTGAAGCCCACAGAACTAGTGATTGTCTACAGTGATCATTGCAAGAATATTGTTCATCCTAGTGCAGTATTTTGAGATCATCGTGACCCTAATTACCTTTCCTGAGTGCATATGTCTAACGAGCTCACTGCACTTGAGGAATCCATCACAGAGGTCCTTCTCGATTTAATGACTGAGAGAGCCATGTTAGAAATAAGAATGTCCATTAGAGTCCAATCATCCTCGATGAGCAGAGTGAAAGCCTCCCCATTGACTACTCAAGCAGGAACATCTCGAGCCAATGCAGAAACAAGAACTAAGCATAAGGATGACATAGCCAACGCGAAGTTAGTGCCATCCATCCTACCAGCTTACATACCCCCTCTGAGAGGTGATATTAATAGGGATAGTGTCCCTAAAGACTTTGAATACACCCTAGTCACTGCATATCTACTGAAAGGAGTACACACCTACCGCGCAGATGAAGACAAGGTTACAACGTTGAATTTTTGTGACTTCAACCTGGGGGACCATAAAGTTTACAACATGCTTTCCCTGTATAAGTACTTGATGAGAACTAAGGGAAATAATTTGAAGCTCATCCCTCAGAAATGGATGATGAACCTCGCGTAGTCTACTTTTCTCAACGTTATGAAAATACCGCACTTCAGAAGACACCGGGAGGTGAATTCTTGTGTAAAATTGTTTCTAGCAAGTTACCACGGAGGATACCTGTGGTTAGATTGTCACATAACTGTTGATTTGGCATTGATTAATAGGATAATTGGGCTTAGCATGCAGGGCCCTGATCCCCATGAGTACTATCCTGGAAAGACCGCAGACCGTGATCTTGCACAGAAGATCAAAGAAGCCTATGGAGATGTTGAGAAAGGTATGAGAGGCTACAAGGTAGATTCTATTGAAAGTGGCATAGTGTGACTCACTGTCAGGCTGTTAAATTGAAGATTTAAGTGACCTGAAACACTAAATTGTCAAACCAGGGTTGGTAAACTTTGAGCTTCTACACTGTATGTGCGGGTAAGGCTCTAATCTCTATCTGAATGCTATCCTTAGAATAAAACACAAACTCACTCTAAGAACTTGAATCTTAATGACTATCTTGAAACTTAGCATTTCCTATTTAAGTCATCAACAGAAAACAATCCTATGCTTAAATGCTGGTGCTTCTATTTCCACTCAGAAGTATGATTTCACAAGCTTCTTCCACCACTACTTTTAGTCATCTATCATCACCATTTCTATTCAAGCCACGACAGAAAGAGTGTTTCCAAAAATGCATTTAATCTGAACATTACAAATGAACCTAATCTGTCCACAGGAAAACAGAGTAATACCCTACTGGTACCGAAAGCTTCCTCTAACTTAGCTGCAATCCAACTATCCTAACTAAGCAGGGTAACTAACTATCTAACAAAGAAAAGTTCACTCAAACTCTAAGTTATGTTCGAATTGAAAACTAGAAACCAATCAAACCAAGCTCGTGCTCTAAACCCTACATGAATCAAACATGCATTCAATACTCATCAACGCAAGAGATATCAGTATGCTGGAACGATTCGGTTGAAGAATAAATAAACACAATTTTGAACGAGTTAATTTTGAAAACTATAAACTATCATGTAAGCAAACACTAACACACTGAAATAACTAAATCTATGACAGAATAAAGTAGCAGCTTGCACCTATTTGGCGGGCCCAACCAAACGGCACAAACGCTGTAAGTAATAACCAGAACCAACTATTTCATTCTATGCAATCAATGTGTAAACTTCATGCTTCATTAACTCAGGAAAGAAATACTCAAATCATATATTAGTCAAGTAACATAACGCAACAACAGTTTTGTATTTAGAAACATGTGTTCACGACATAACATAATCCAACCGGTTCTCAAGAGTGATCTCCTGTTTATATCTAGTTCTCTCTCATAACAGTCTAAAATAAAGAAAACGGATCCCCGATCCGAAAATAGCTTGGAATCAAGTTTTAAAATGGTCTTCACACCTTCGTGACACGTAGTGTCACGAAGTGTGAATGATGAAGAATTAACGATTCAGTTTTATCATTATGCCTTCAATCATCCTATGAGCGATAACTCCATCTGTCATGTGAATCTCTCTGTCTCCCATTCTGAACATAACGCACAGATCTTGAGCGACTTCATTGGTATCTCCATGGGGTATGAGTCGGTACTTGGTACTGGCAATCCTGTTCCAAAAATAGAAGTGGTACCTAACCCAAGCGACATTAGTTCCAATATCAATTTAAAGCATCAAAATGCATAAAAAATAGCTTGAAACATAAAGATACCTTAAGTAACCCCATTGAATGGTAGGGAGATGTCAATTATGTCAAAGCAAGGCCAAAAGGGTGGTAATGGGTATAGAAATGGAGGTCTTTGGAATATAATATAGGCAAAAACATGATCAAAAATGGAGACCAACATGCCCCCACACTGAAGTCCTTGCCTGTCCTCAGGCAACAAAAGTCAAAGACTGGTAGCAATTAGAGGGTTGCAGTGGCTGCAACCAGCATTTGTAGCCTCTCCTATTTCTTCAGATTCCTGATTTCTTTCTTGAGGACTCTGTTGATTATAACATGCTTTCTGGCAGTCCTCTGAAGTTGCCTGTTCCTTTTGAAAATATCCTTATTCCTTTGCTTTAACCTTTCAATTTTGGACAAAAGGTGAGTTACCCTGAGTTTCATGAGTTCATTCTAAGTTTTAATATGTCTATCCAATACGATGTACTCATGCAACTTCTCCTTAAATCTGTTATTCTTGCTTTCTAGTTTCACCACCATTGGTTTCAAGGATCAACTGGATGAGATCTCACAGTGGGTTTCAAATGTTTGATCTTTCCCTGGCTGTGCTTGAGGGCTAGACGCATGAGTAAACTCGTCTGGGCTTTTAGAAGGGGTGTGAACTCTATCGGAATCATGATTTGGACTGAGTTCAGGAGTGAACTCATCTGGGTTGCGTTCATAAGTGTCAACTGGATCAAAATTATGATCTGGACTGAGTTCAGGAGTGAACTCATTTGGGCTTCATTCATAGGTGTCAGTTGGACTAGGTCCGGGAGTGGACTCTCTTTGCATCTGAACAGGGGTACCGGTTGGTACTTGAATGGACTCATTCTGCACAATTCCTTTGGGCATAGTAGCCTGCCGATTCGTTTTACAGTTTTTTCGAATGAGTTGGGACAGAGTCTAGGCCATTTCGGAGGGCTCTGGAGCCTCCTCGTGACCATCCACACTTTCCAATCTCTCTTGTGGTGGATAAATGGGCACCGAGTTGTCCATTCCTGATAATACACTTTTACATTTTCTTTTCGGATTCCTCCTAGGCTTGTCATTCGACTCGGCTAGTTCCTCCACGTCAATTATGTTCTCGGCAGCTAGGGGAGAACTCGGGATTTCAATGTTTGCCTCTGTAGGTGTGGTGTCTTTCCCAGTTTCAGTATTGGTTTCTACTTCGTCATCAATTGGAGGTTCTGGATTAGGGTCCCCAACATAGTCTTTAGTCAGGGTTTTGACCTTCTTTTTCCTGGAGTTCAACTTTTTGTGTGGGGGAACAGGCTTCACACTCTTATATTTATACTGGGCACAGGCGAGGGTTTTTTCAATGAATAGGTCCCAGGTTTCTTGCTTCTTCGACAGTGCAGATTTAATCAATATTTTAACTAGACCAAAGTGAAATAAACTCCCTCAAAACTCGTTAGCCTTTTGGACCTGTTCGGCCATCCTTTTTAAACTTTTCAACAAGAAAAAGGGTATGTTCAGCGGAGTACCTGTGAAGTGTAACAGGAGTCGGGCATGGTAGGGGAATATGATGGTATATCGACCCTCACACGTGAGGTAACACTAGAGGATGGCCAACAATTGAGCCCACTGTGGTTCCAACCACGACCGCGATGTTCCCTCGGACCACTGTCTTTCCCGGTACTGAGGCTTCAACAGCTGCGTACAAAGCTTTTTATCAACCGGCTGCCCCTTTTTCCATCTCTGGCCTGTGGTGGGCAATTGAATTGCCTCTACAATGAACTTCTCCGTGACCTCGAACTCGAGCTCGCCCACTTTGGCGAACCCACCCTCAAACTGTAGAGCAAAATGGAGCGTGATTGCATCGTTATATCCATCGAACTTCTTAAAAAACGTCTCCCACCCTGCTTGCTTAAAAATATCTCTAGTTGCCTCATATTCTGGAAGGGCTTCCAAGTCTGCGTATGTTTTTGGCTCATGGCAATTTTCTACCATGGCTCCACTGGGTATCACAGGGGAAGTCTATAGGCAGGCAGTGAAGGTTGGATGAGGGTGACGAAGGAAGAGAATGTGATGAAGGGAACGGTCAGGAAGAAAATCATATGAGGATATTTGAATTGTCGTGGAGATAGATAGGGTGTCGGAACATGATGAAAGTCTTACGAGGGTGTAGAGTTATCATATCCGAGTCAAATCGAACTTAGTTTCAGTAATGTGGTGTGTTTTTTTTTTTATGATATGAATGTCATGGTAGGTTAGTTCATTAGGTACAGGTCGTGGAAATGATGAAACGTTATGGAGTAATCAAGGTACCCTTAGTTCAAACTTATTAGTATGCAAATTAATACAATAAATCAACACGAACTAAACACACCTGAGTTAAATTACCTCTCCCCATTGTTATGCAAGTCTTGTTGTGGAATTGTCTTTTGAAGTTAAGTCTGGATTTGAAGGGCACAGAAATTGTAGATGCTCTGGTCTTTCTGATGAACCTGTAACTGATGAACTCTGTGCTGGTACTGACTAGTACTAATGGAACACTCAGGAATCTGCAGAAGAGCTTGAACAAATAATATCGTTCTGAAAAAGCTTCCTGTGTGTAACAACAGATTATCTAAGGATGACCCTTGAACCTGGATTTTGTTCTGTCCTGTAAAAGATCAACTGAAATCATGTCTTCAATAGCTTCAAAGCTTCACCCATGGTACAAGTCTGATTTGTGTGAATAGATGTTTTGGAGTCGAACACAAACAGAAATCATCGGATTACCAGCCATTAATGAATGTTGTTAACCGATGCGAGATGACCCACCTGTGATGTCAATGGGCCTCAAGGTACCTACAACACATCCTAGCAGGTACAAATAGAGGTGTTGGTGTTGAGTCACCTATAGGATCTATCAACCAAAAGACATTGGTGTATTCCCATGGCTGTTAGCAAAGACATTTTCCATTAAGGCATGCAGAGTCCAGGGTGCTAAATAATCTCTAACCTCTGCTCTAGATAAGGTGTTGATGTCGATGGAGTGAGATTTTTTGGAAGGTGGATCTTGACGTAATCCACATCATCCAACACGAGTGTAGATAGAAATTTTGCAGAAATAACTTTTTGAACAGTAATCACCTGCTTGTGGATTTTATGAGCCCAATCTGGTTCATGCTCATTGCTTCCTCATATTTGGAGAGTCTGAGGAAATGAAAAAAGAAGACTCTAAGGGGGTTTCTTTCCCATAATAATTCACGAGGTATAGTAAAGAATAATCCTTCCTGATAAATGCCCCTTTCATATTTTAATGAGCAAACAAAGGGAGCAAACAGGCTCGAATTTATCTGTTGCAAAACAAGTTAGTCACATTGTTAAGAAAATCTCATGAAATAAAACAGTCTTACCTTCTTACCTGTTGTGAGTTCAGTGATGCACTTGTTCTGAGAAGCCTGTAAAACTGAAAAAAAAACATCAACACATCCAAGAGAAAGAAGAAAATAAATGTTTTTTTTTCTTTTTATATTATTTGATTTTTTTTTTATTTTTTATTTTCTATTTTTTATTTATTTTTTCTGCTAAAGATCTATTATGTACAGAATTTTAAACAGTCTGAGTGATCAAAGATCAGCAGGAGGAGAAGACTCTTCTCCTACTATCTTTAGTTATGTTTGCTTGGTCACTTCCTGTAAGAAATCATCTTTTGACAAAGGCTTGTTGTACACTTTCAATTGGTGTCCATTCACTACAAAGGAGTTCTGAGAATCATCTATGGTTTTAATCTTGACAAAACCGTTATCAAAAATAGTTTCTACTTCATAAGGTCCCAACCATCTTGTTGTAAGTTTCCCTTTGAAGGTTTTGTATTTGGAATCGAAAAGTAGTGCCCAATATCCTGGTTGGAAATGCTTTTTCTAGATGTACTTGTCATGCCATTTGTTGCGTTGGCTTTGCACAAGGATAGTCCTTTGAAGAGCATCCTGCCTCATTTCTCCCAATTCATTAAGTTGCATGACCCTCTGTTTTTGTGCTTCACTCAGATCCAACCCCAACTCTGCTGCTAGGCGGAATGTATGGATCTGAAATTCTATGGGAAGGAGAATTTGCTTACCAAACACCAACTCGTAAGGAGTATGACCAGTGGTATTCCTCCATGTAGTCCTGTATGCCCATAAAGCTTCTGGAAGTCTATCTTCCCAATCTTTATGATGCAAGTGTATGGTCTTGGTCAGAATCGCTTCCAGAACTTTGTTTGTAGATTCCACCTGCCCATTGGCTTGTGGATGGTATGGAGAGGACTTACAGTGTTTGATCCCATATCTTTCAGTGAGTTATTTCATCAATTTGGAAGTAAATTGAGCACCTTGGTCTGTGACAATATCTCGTGGAACACCAAAGCGGGTGAAAATTTCTTCGTACATAAACTCAATCACTGATTTCTCAGTTTCTTGATATAGGGCTTTCGCCTCTACCCACTTAGTCACAAAATCTGTGCACACCAAGATATACTTCTTCTTTCTTGACATTGGAGCAATTGGCCCTACAAAATCTATTGCCCATTTATTGAATGGTTCAATTACAACTTGTGGTCGTAAGGGCATCTCATCTGCTGCAGTGGGCCTTCCCATCCTTTGACAACTGTCATAGCTTCTTACATATTTCTTTGCATCCTTGAACAGTGTCGGCCAATAGTATCCTGATTGCAAGACTTTGTATGTTGTTCTCTTGTCAGAGAAATTTCCTCCACACGGCCCATCATGACAGGCCTGAAAGATATCGGGAATCTCATCTTCCTGGACACATCTCCTAATAATCATGTCAGGACTTGTATAGAAGAGATCACTTCCCACCCAAGAATAATAAGCACTCTGTTGGATAATTCTTTTCTTTTGTGGAGGTGATAAGTGAGCTAGTAACCTTCCTGTAGCTAAATAATTTGCTGTATCTGCAAACCAGGGGGTCTTGGTAGCTACTGCAAACAAATGTTCATCAGGGAAGTTATCATCCACTGGGGTATCAGTACTATCTTGGGAAATACGAGAAAGAAAATATGCAACTACATTCTCTTTCCCTAGCCGATCAATGATGGTAATGTTGAATTCCTGAAGCAACAAAATCCATCGGGTGATTCTACCAGTAGTGACTAGTTTGTTCATCAAGAATCTGATTGTAGAGTGGTTAGTGTGTACAAAAACCTCATATCCAGTAATGTAGTGATGAAATTGGTTGATGGAATGAACTACTGCTAAAAATTATTTCTCTGTTACTGTGTAGTTCAACTCGGGGGGGGGGTAAGGTTTTTGCTGGTAAAATAGATTACATAATTCTGTTGGTTCTCCTTTTTCCCAAGCACTCCTCCTAAAGCAGTCTCTGAGGCATCAGTTGAGATGTGGAAAGGAAGGGACCAATTTGGACCTCTAAGGATAGGTGCCATAGACAGTTTTGATTTTAAATCCTCAAAAGCACTCTGACAATTATCATCCCAACAGAATTATGTATCCTTTGTTAGCAGTTTAAACATGGGGCTAGCTACTTTTGTGAAGTTTTCAATAAATCGTCGGTAATAACCAGCATGCCCCAAAAAGCTTCTCACATCTTTCTGGGTTTTTGGAGAGGGAAGATTAACTATCACCTCAATTTTGGTTGGGTCTACTTTGATTCCTTCAACAGACAGATGGTGACCCAACACAATCCCTTCAGTTAAGAGCATTTTGCATTTTTCGTGGCTGAGGGATAGATTTGATTCTTGGTAGCGAATTAGGACTTTCTCCAAGCTACTCAAGGATTCTTCGAAGGTGTTACCATAGACAGTAAAATCATCCATGTAAACCTCCACACAGTCATGAATCAGGTCAGCAAAAATACCAAGGACAGCTCTCTGAAATGTTGCAAGAGTGTTACACAATCCAAAAGGCATCACTTTATAGGCATAAGTGCCCCACGGACATGTGAATGTTGTCTTGTCCTGGTCTTCAGGAGCAATCTGAATTTGGTTGTATCCACTATATCCATCCAGGAAAGAAAAATATCTTTTTCCAACCAAGGTATCCAAAACCTGGTCTATGAAGGGTAAAGGAAAATAGTCTTTCAGGGTTGCCTTGTTCAGCTCCCTAAAGTATACACACATCCTCCATTTTCCTGTTAACTTCTTGGGTACCACAACAAGAGGTGAAACCCACTTACTGTCAGAAATTAGATAAATGAATCCAACACTTAGCAGTTTATGTAATTCTTCTTTTACAAAGTCTTTTAGGATTGAATTCATGCGTCTCTGTGGCTGTCTTACTGGGGTTATCCCTGGTTGGATGTAGATGTGGTGAATGCAGGTATCAGGGTGTATTCCCTTCATATCAGTGTATTCCCAAGTAAAATCCCTTGACTATTCTTTCAAAAGTTTTGTCAACTGTTCCTGTTGACTGAGACTCAATTCAGAGTTGATGTATAGACATCTACCTGGACTGAGTTCTACTGGAATGGTATATGGCCCTGAGTGTTTAGAAACAGTGAAAACCATGGATGGTGAAAATGAAGAAAATAACTCACTTCGTTCTTGGAAATCCTCTCTGAAAATCTGGTCATATTGCAGATAGGTCTGTGGGAACTCAAAATTTTATGTCACATAAAGGAATTGACTTAAAATTTCATCCTCTGTAGGTTCTTGCAGTGCATGGATCTCATCAACAAAGAATAAAGGTTCCTCATCCTCATTCTCAAAATAGGGACACTTCAACCAACATAATTCCTCTGTAACAGGCCGGGCAGGTGGAAACAGAGTAAGTTTCTGTGAGGAAATACCATTTGAGATAAACATATCTCCACCAAGACATCCTATGAAAGCGTTGGTTGTGGCCAACCAAGGTCTCCCTAAAATGATTGGATGGCCTTTTTTGGGGTCCTTTGAATGGATAATCATGAAGTCAATAGGATATTACCAAAAAGCTAAAGTCACAAGGATGTCATCAAGAACTCCAGCAGGTTTTATAGTGGTTCTGTTAGCCAGTTCAAGTACTGTAGGAGTAGGGCACAGAAATTGATTTAATTGTAACAGTTCCACTATGTTGCTGGTCATTATATTAATGGATTCACCTAGATCAACTAAATTATTACCAATAGACACATTGTTGATGGTCACTGAAACTATTGGATTCCCTGGATTGGCATACTTTACAATTTTGGGTGTTTCAGAAATATAATTTGATAGCTGTCCTACTAGATGTATTGTGGGTGGATCTTTCTATTTTCGACCTGGTTTCTTAATGCAGAGTTATTTGATGGTTTTGGCATAGATGGGAAAATCTTTGATGGCTTGTAATAATGGAATCTTAACATAGACATTTCTCAGTTCAGTCATGATGTCAAACTCAGATTGCACAATTGGTTTTTCAATGAGCAGCCTTTCAGGAAAAGGAGGTGTTTGGGGGCCTGAGTTTGTGTGCTATGTTGTGATTCAGATTGTTTATGTTTTGGAATGATAACATCTTTCAAGGGTGTCTCATATGATAAACTGTTTGTAGGCTCATCTTCATGTTATTCAATAATTACCTTTGGTGCTGTTTTTGTTATGGGTTGTCTTTTATTTAAATTTTTTCCAGATCTCAGCTGTACTTCTTGTATAGAAACAGGGTTTATGTTGTAAGCTGGATAGTTCTGGAAATCAACATTATGGAGTGGTAGGGGTGGTCTGTGGTTCGGATTTGGAATGGGTTGAGCGGGAATAATGGTAGGACGTGGTGGATTCTGGGGCTGCTGAGGGTTTTGTGGAATGGGTGGCAATGGAGGTGGAGTAAAACCAGGCAATAGCTGTTGCAATGGAGGTGGAGTAAAACCAGGCAATAGTTGTTGCAAATTTGGAATATACTGTGTGTATGGATTCTGGGGAATTGGAACTGCATGCTGTTGTTGGTTATTTCCAAAGTTTGGATTTCTCCATCCCTGGTACCAAGGTTGAGCAGGGACATTTTGTGGAGGCCAATTTGGCCAGTTCCATGGGTGTTGTTTTTGTTGAGAGAAGAGTGAATAATAGCTGGAAGTTTGTGGGGATGGTTCTTGGTATGCATTTTCATTTGGATTTCTAGGCTGCCAAGGCTTCTTAGGTGCATATGGAGTCCCTGGAGCTTCCCCTCCCTTGAATATTGCCTACAATCCAGGTAAGTATGGACAATATTCTCTTTTATGATTTTCAGTACATATTGCACATACAGATATGTTGTCCAAAGGGCATTCTCATAAAGGATGTCTTTTTCTACATTTTGGGCAAAATATGCTTAGGACAGGGTTTTCATCTTTCTGCTTTCTTTTGATCTTTAGAGTGTCTAATTGAGAGCCAATTGTTCCTAGAAGGTCTGTTTTAAAATTTTCCAAAAGGTTCCCCAATTCGACTTTAGTAACTCCACTAGATGTGGATGTTTTGGTATTTCTGTTGACCGGTTCTCTCACACTTTTTGTAGCTTTCCCTTTACTTCTTGAGTAAGTTCTACAGAGTTCACTAATTGCTTCAAATTTTTTCTGATAAATGTCTCCCGAAGCCATTAAATTGAGGGTATCAATGTATTCCTCCAAAACTCCTTTTAAGAAAAGAGTCTTGATTGCTTCATCCTGGAGATCATTATATTTAGATTTTTGAAGGGTATAGGTAAATCTTTCTAGAAAATCCTCAAGGTTTTCTTCATGTTGCTGTTGCATTTTGAAGATGTCATTCCGAGAATCCTTGGTTCTGCAATAGTCCTGGTACTTCTTTAAAAAAATTTCCTTCATATCTTCCCAAGATCTAATGTTGTATTCTCCTAAACTCATGAACCAACGTAGTGCAAAATCTTTCAGGGTGGCAGGGAATAATTTTAGTTTATGTGCATTCTGGAGATAGTTATAACTCCTGCACAGGATGTCGAACTCAAAAAGAAAGACATTTGGGTCCTCACTATTTCTCCCATGGAAGGTTGGTAGTGCTGAAAGTGGGATATTCTTCATACTGACATTCTGGACTAAATCCAAAATAGGAAATCCAAAGGTAGTTTCTGGTGGTAATTTGTTCTCTACTTGTTCTTCACCTTCATTTTCAATATGAAGTTCCCCATGTAAGTCTCTCCCTCTTTCCCCCATGGTAAAAGGATTACCAAGGATTGTATAAACAATCTTATCCTTCTTTGGTGAGGGTGTGAAATCCCACCTTTCTGGATTCTTTTTGTCAAAAGCATTGTCTCCTATTGGTCTTTTTGAGGATCTTATGGCCTTCGATGTCACAACTATAGTTCTTATATGTGAAATTACAGAGTTAGGGTTCCTGAGAAGGGAATGTATTTTCTCTGAATCAACTGTGTCATCCAGGGCTGGATCACCAAGATTTTGAGTTTGCTGATGTATGGTGTTTCCTGGTTCTAGGTTTTGTTCTACGGTTTCCTCAGCCAGAATTTCAGTCTCAGTTTCTATCGCTTTTTGGGTGGAGGTTTCTTCTTCTTTTTGTGGTTTTATATTTTTCCTAAATCTACCCCTAGGATCTCTATTTCTCATGAAGTCATGCTAAATGAAATGAAAGAACTAAGATTGAGTTTCAGAGTACCTGTGATAACTGATATGTCAGTTTTCACCCCTTTTGTTTCCATAGTTGCTCTTACTTTCAACCTGCTAACATACCACACCAAAATAAGTGCATTCTAAAACTAATCAAGACAATTATATTCTTACCTTTTAAACAGCTCCCCGGCAACGGCGCCAAAAATGTTAGGCTGCTAAATTGAAGATTTAAGTGACCTGAAACACTAAATTGTCAAACCAGGGTTGGTAAACTTTGAGCTTCTAAACTATATGTGCGGGTAAGGCTATAATCTCTATCTGAATGCTATCCTTAGAAGAAAACACAAACTCACTCTGAGAACTTGAATCTTAATGACTATCTTGAAACTTATCATTTCCTATTTAAGTCATCAACAGAAAATAGTCCTATGCTTAAATGCTGGTGCTTCTATTTCCATTCAGAAGTATGATTTCACAAGCTTATTCCACCATTACTTTTAGTCATCTATCATCACCATTTCTATTCAAGCCACGATAGAAAGAGTGTTTCCAAAAATGCATTTAATCTGAACATTACAAATGAACCTAATCTGTCCACAGGAAAACAGAGTAATACCCTACTTTTACCGGAAGCTTCCTCTAACTTAGCTGCAATCCAACTATCCTAACTAAGCAGGGTAACTAACTATCTAACAAAGCAAAGTTCACTCAAACTCTAAGTTATGTTCAAATTGAAAACTAGAAACCAATCAAACCAAGCTCGTGCTCTAAACCCTACAAGAATCAAACATGCATTCAATACTCATCAACGCAAGAGATATTAGTATGCTGGAACGATTCGGTTGAAGAATAAATAAACATGATTTTGAACGAGTTAATTTTGAAACTATAAACTATCATGTAATAAAACACTAACACACTGAAATAACTAAATCTATGACAGAATAAAGCAGCGGCTTGCAGCTATTTGGCGGGCCCAACCAAACGGCACAAACACTGTAAGTAATAACCAAAACCAACTATATAATTCTATGCAATCAATGTGTAAACTTCATGCTTCATTAACTTAGGAAAGAAATACTCAAATCGTATATCATTCAAGTAACATAACGCAACAACAGTTTTGTATTTAGAAACATGTGTTCACGACATAACATAATCCAACCGGTTCTCAGGAGTGATCTCCTGTTTATATCTAGTTCTCTCTCATAACAGTCTAAAACAAAGAAAACGGATCCCCGATCCAAAAATAGCTTGGAATCAAGTTTTAAAACGGTCTTCACACCTTCGTGACATGTAGTGTCTTGAAGTGTGAATGATGAAGAATTAATGATTCAGTTTTATCATTATGCCTTCAATCATCATGTGAGCGATAACTCCATCTGTCATGTGAATCTCTCTGTCTCCCATTCTGAACATAACGCACAGATCTTGAGTGGCTTCATTGGTATCTCCACGGGGTACGAGTCGGTACCTGGTACTGGCAATCCTGTTCCAAAAATAGAAGTGGTACCTAACCCAAGCG
>CBVK0100830825.1:0-13349 GCA_900067695.1 Picea abies
CCATCCTCGTCATTCATGTAGCCATAATATGAATGGATGTCAATTTGCTTGTAAATCACATACCTACACCTCTTCTTCTTTGCCTCGAGGGGGATTATTGAATAACTCGTTGAGGCCAGGGAGAAATTTCGTAGCCCCAAAGTATCTGTAATCGGGGAACTTGTTGGTGGCACCGGGAACATCAACGTCATTCCCTTCCAAGTTCATCATCTTGGCCCCTACATATTATGTTTTGCATAATATCTCTCCCAACCCACCAGGGATAGATTATGCAAAACACATTATGTTTTTCATAATATATCCCCCCACTCACACTCCCACCTTCATATTCATATTCGTATTATGAGGGTGGGGGTCAGGTGATATATAATGAAAAATATCTCCCCACCCCCACCCTCATAATATGAATACGAGGGTGGGGGTGGGAGGATATATTATGCAAAACATCCCCCCACCCCCAACCCCACCCTCACCCTAATAATATGAATACGAGGTGGGGGTGGGAGGAGATATTATGCAAAACGTCTCCCCACCCCCAATCCCATCCTCATATTATGCAAAACATACTCTGTTTTGCATAATATCTTGCCCCCTCTCCCACTCTATTTTTTTCATAATATATCCCCCCAACCCAACCCTCATATTTCATATGCATTATTTGTTGTTTAAGGAGGGTCTTTCTTTTCAAATTTGTACCCAAAATCATATGAGAGCAATTATAGGTATGAATTTATTAAAACATGCGAAGTCATCCATCATGATAATGAAAGGTGAACAATATAATATTAATATATTTGAAATTAGTTGTTAATTCAAACAAAATTCTTTTGCATGTTGTTAGGGTTTTTTATTTGTTGTTCACCTCTTGTAGATGCCTGCCATGGATCTAAATCTTAGAGGGCGTATCTCCCCTTCTAGATGTCAAGGCTTTGGCCTTCCATGCCCTCATCATAGCCCTTGGGAAATCCACAAAGCCTTAGCCCTGTCGCTTTGTCAAGGCACTGGATAATATTTTGGCGGTTTTTCTTCATGTCTCCTCCTCTCAGCATATGTATCTTTCTTTAGTTGACAAAGACCTAATTGGCCAATTTACTGGGATATGGCCTTCACCTAGAATCGGTATGTTTTAATCAAAGGTAATCTCTCACACTATTTATGTGGTAGAGGACTTTATGTTTTTTTGTTTGAAGCCAAGGAGGACAAGGATTTGATATTTAGAAATGGTCCATACTTCTTTAGCATAAGAGGAATGTCCTTGAACAGATGGACTCTTGAATTCAATCATGAGTTCAATGTACCTTATGTTGTTCTGTTTTGAGTATGTTTACCTCACTTGCCTCTTCATTGTTGGAATGAAAATTTTCTCATATGTATTGGGAGTTCTTTGGGGAGATACATAGATAAATTTGAACCCAAGGATGGAATGTTCACCTGTGTTAGGATCTATGTTAAGGTCGATTTGGAGAAAGGATTGCCAAAAGTGATCCTTCTGACCCTAGACATATGGAAACATGTTCATAAAATAGATTATGTGAAACTTCCCTTCAACTGAAAAAATCACCATGAATACATACACTTCATAAAGGGTTGCAAGAAAAATATCCCTCCAAACCAAATTGTTCATGAAAAGGAAGATCAATGGTAAGTGGTTAAAAAAGAAGGGTTCTAAGCAACAAACTATCTGAAACAACTTACATCCAACCCCTTCATCTTCAACTCACATGTCTATTTTTTGTACAAAATAAGCTACAATCAAGAGCCAAGCAACTTTGGTGATGCCAAAACCTATCCTCTTAGTGCATATCCAAGGAAGTATTGATTTATCTCCATGCCAAAACCATCAAGCAGGTAAAATGCAATCATAAAAAAACATGTTTGAAACTCTTTCTCAGGAATAACCCATGTTGTTTGTGGAGTGGTTGCTTCCTCAGTTAAGACACCCACATCTCTGTTTTCACCAAGATCGTTCATCTTCATAGAATCTAAAAATAATCCTTCTGTTGGCACAGGGGCAGACCTAGGGTTCAATGCTCAACAAGGCACCAAAAAAACCCTAACTACTGGCCCTTTCGACAACACCTGTGAAGCAGGCAAAGTTTCACCCGAGGTAGAAGCATGGGGGGGTTACATGACACAGGTGTCTGTAACCAAGTTGGGACACATATATGTGATAATAACACTTCCCAGGGTCTTCTATTAACACTTAGAAGATGATATGTATTGGTTTTGTAACCTTAGTAACATCGCAGAACATACCCATAGATACATTTATGCAATAACAATAAAGATTAAGCACTTCAAACACTTAGTACATAACACTGAGTTAGATCTAACATTCATTTATCTTTAACACAAGTAAAGCACTAAGCATCAAGAGATCTATCTATCGTACATAATAATCAAAGCACTGAGACACAAGATATACGTGGTTCACCCTAGTGTGGGGCTACATCCACCAACGGTTTTGTCTTCTTTATTATTCTTCAATCTCTTACATTCTGTTACTCCTGTGCACCAAGCCACATGCCCGAGCTTCACATAGGACATGAGATCTGTGCACTAAGCACTAGATCCTCCTTCCAAAACTAGGTCAAGGAACATAACCAACTTTCTATCAGGCACAAAGCCTTACACATAGACATTCCCTTGCACAAAGCCAATCTAATTACTTGCACTTAGCCACGTCCCCTACTACTCTTCTATAATGCACTCTTACTTATTTATACTTTTACAATCCATTACAATAAGGCCTAATCATGGGTAAACCCCATGGGTTGACATCCCATAACCCATTACAAAACCCTAAAGAACCCCTTACTGGGTCCACATAGAACGCAAAATAAGTGAGATCCACGATCTCAGCTTCGCCTGGGCTCCCCTTCTTCGAACAATGTGTCACATTCCAAAAGTGGTCCAAACCTAACCAAGGTTTCCTCAAAACTTGGTTAAGGGCCAACATGCCCCCAACACTCACCTGTGACTCGTCCCGAGTCACTCAGATCTGGTCAATGCTCCTTTGAAGGCCTCGAGCGTAGGTCGAGCTGCCTTAACTTGCTACTTCGCTTGAGCCTCGTGATCAACAAGCTCCTGGATCGTCTGCTCTGTAACAAGCCCTTCCAAGCACTGTTCTACTATTGCAACCACTTGGTCCAATTGCGAGCCTTGTCCATCAATCTCTTCAAACACCTTGCAGGATTCATCCTGCACAGGTTGCAGCTTCTGCGTGACTTCCATTAATTTACCCTAGAGGGTAGTGATATGTTGTTGTACTGCGTGCTGCTCCTGGGATCTCTTCATTCTTTCAACTACGATGAGCAGCTTCATCTACGCCTGCATGGAGAATGCTTGTTGCCGTGTCTCCTGTAACTGCACTTCAAACTTTCTTAGCTCTGGATCCTCGACGAGGCGTCCATATGTTTGTGCACTTCTATCACTCAACTGTCTGCACTCCGAGGCAAGGGATTTTATCCTTCCTATTGTGTTCTTAGCGGTTTCCTCCCTTTGGTCACACACCTCTGTTACACATAAAAAATACTCACTTCGATAGTGTTGCAAGTGTCGTCATTACAAGTGTCGCAAGTGTTGCATTTTTCTTACAAGTGTCGCAAGTGTCAGGGAAGCATACTGCCATGATGCCTATGTAGTGCCTTTAAACGACATCAATAGGACACTTGGCACATGTCAAACACTTGATTTGGAAGAGGAGGAAAGGTTAACTGGGCTCATGAACCTTTTGCCATCTGAAAACACTCAAAAAACTGAGTTTTTGGAGGGGAGCGCTCCCTTATAACTATCTCAGGAGTGCTGGTGCCCCCCCATAAGCCATCAGGGAGTGTTATAACACTCTTCATCCCTTTTGCAGGAGCGCTCCTACCCTCAGAAGTGTTGGCACTCCCCTATACACTACTAGGGAGCATTATAACACTATGAGTGCCCTTTTGAGGGAGCACTATATATTTTGGGCAGTAGTTAAGTTGTTGAGATGAATGGGGGAAGGATCCTTTTATTCTTGGAAGGCAGTTGGATTCGAATCCCTAGTCCAGCCATGATCTTAGGGCAGATCCTCAACTGAAGGAGGAGAATCCTCAACTTCCCCAAGGATATGTCAAGTGGTTAAAGCCTCTCCAAGGCTATATAAGCAAGCTTTCTCATGGTGAAAGGGGGAATGGAAAGGGAGAATGGGGAATGGAAAGGGAGAATCACACCCAACTTATGATCTTATAAGTGGTGATGGAACATAGATATTTTGGAAGCAAGAGGCCTATGATCTCATAGGGAGTAATCGATGAAGCTATCATCATTTGGATCGTGGATCTTTTGAGCAAGGGGTAGACAAGGAGGACTTGACGAAACTGCTGCAATTCATCTATGGCTGTAAGTAATGTTTTGCCCTCATTAATATAATTTGCTTGGCCTGTTTCTTTCTAATTCGTGTTCAATCTCACACGAATTTGTCTCTTTAGTAGATAGACCTATTTCGGACTAATCTTGATAGAGTAGGAAGTAGTCGTACTTTGTTTGTCTACAGGGCTTATCGAGGAGCGAAAGATTGGAGCTCAACTCGGAGCGTGCAAGGAAAAACACTGGTAAAAGGTACTTCTTTTCTCCTTCCTCCTCACACACTAGTCCACCTAGATCTAAAAGGAAGTCAGTGACCATGATAAGCACTTTCTGTCTTAGAGTTAAGAGTCTAGCTCTTTGAGGAGATCTACCTGTCTGCAGGGAGATTTTCCTTCAACAAAAATTGGTGACTCCACTAGGGAATCGAATCGAAACTTTTGGTTTTGATTTTTCCTCATAGACCTTGTCTTAACCTTTGATTATTTTCAGACCTTGTTCACCCCTTCATATCTGATGGCACTTGCTGATTGACTCTTTACCCCATCACACTCAGCTTGATTGCAAAAATTCCATTGAAATTTTGGGTTTTTTGGACTTTTTTCTGAGCTTTAGGACTCCAACGCTCCCTTTCCTTGTTAGTAGGGTGCCATCACTCCCTTAAGCTATTGGATAGAGTGTTATAACACCCTGGTGTCCCTTACACCAGAGCACCGTAACTTTTTTGCACAAAATCTCTTCAAAAATTGCATTTCTTGGAGGTCTAAACCTTGTTTTTTCATTTGCTGAGCTGCTTTGAGATTCAATGATTCTTCCTTTGACCTTTGACATGCTTCCTCCTGAGAAGTAAAAATCTTTTTGTTCAGATTTTCTTCTTCCTTATTTTTGAGTTTTTGCTGTTGAGAGCTTGAAATCAATCCGCTGCTTTTTCTTTCCTATCCGACTGAGCGGGAACTCCAGTGAAGGACATATGAAGTCTGTGACTCTTCTCACTTGGTTTTTTGAGGGCATTGTTCTTCGAACACCTCACTTTTGTGTGAACTGTTTGATTTCACTTTGTTATTTTTTGTTCTCTGCTTTCTTCTTGTTTCAATCACAGCAAGAGGGTGTGTGTTGTGTGTGCGAAATCTAATCATACTTGTCTGAATCTCCTTGATCTGAAAAGGTAGTTGATAGGAGAAATTTTTTGCATTAAATTAGTCATCATTCGCATACAAACGAAAAAGATACATTTTAGTGGTTGATTTGCATATTAGAAGGCGTTTTTGAAAATGTTTTAGCATTGCATTGGATTCGATTGAGAACCAATTGTTTGAGGACTTTTCATATTAGTGTTTGAAAGTGAAAACGACTCCTTCTCTTTCCCTTAAATAGGCGTTCATTGAAAAGAAACGATTGCTTATCATATTCTACGCATCTTTTTGGGCATTGAGTTATCATTCTATTAGTTTCACTTTCGTGCACCCTTTGAGTAAAGAACAGCTCTAAACTGAACGCTAATTAAAAACTATCTAGAACATTTTTGTTTATTAGGATCTTCCACCAATAGTAGACTAGGGTTAGTACTTTGGATTAGGCTGTGAGTACAACTCTCCAAAGTTTTTCAAAACAAACATTAGCATCCTGAGATAGGGAGAGTCAAATCCAATTGTCATATTGTTTTTCTAGGATCCCCCTCTCACACAGGGGTTACACACGAGGTTGCATTCGGGCGAATTACGAAGATTATCCCTCCATGGTTTGACTGTTTGTAGTGGTTAGATCGTATACTAGGGGTCACTGGAAGGTATACCCACGATTATGTGTAGGAGCCTTTCGGGTTGATTTTGGACTTGTTATCCTACCCATACGTTCCATATCGGACTGTCGACTGTACCCGCCTAGGGACTCACTGCGAATTGGTATCTTTAGTTTCCATAATCTTTAGGTACTTACACAAGGTGACGGTGAAGGGAAGTCTCACTGTACCTGCAACAGACATTGGTCAAACTCACTCGGGCTCCTTGGAGGGTAAATCCATAATTACTACATGGAAGCTTGCACCAAGGCGTAAGTCTGTTAAGCAGGTCACCATTGTAACTGTTCCATCATATCCCAGCCCCTTCTCGACTTGATCACGCGACATTGGATTTCATCACCAACTAGTACGGTCATCGAGAGAAGTTTTTGTCTGCTTGGTTGATTCCTAGATTTTATTAGCGCATGTTGTTTCTTTTTGTTAGTTGGCCCTAGATTTTCAGTGTGATCTGTTATCCTCCACAATTGAGCCCATAGACGATAAAGGTCTTTGCCAATCATGTAGGATGCAAGGGTTGCCTCTGGAAGGCTATCAAACCTTACCTCCTAGCTCTCTAGAAGATACTACCGTAGAGAGGTAGAAAATCCGTCTGACGCTGGAAGTGCTATTGCTCCCCCATTAGATAATCCAGAAGACGCTTTGGACACGGTTGAAAATCCCACCACACCTATGTCGGTAACTACTCTCGAACCACTTTTGGTTCATTTAGACTCCCTTGGGAACGTCAAAGACGAAGAAGTCCCATGATTACCGAAGAGGATCTTTATCGAAACATATATGGGATCCATAGAACCAATCTTTGGTGACGAGTATAGGACTCCTGTTCGTCCTAGCACTGCAGTAGAAACCAATCCCACACCTGCTCATTCTATATGGAGGACTTCATCGGGACGCGATCTCTATGAACATTTCAAATCTATTCGGCAACCCTTTCATCCTCATGACTCTCCTAGTGAAACAGGACCATCCGGTCAAATCATGAATCACCCAGTCGATCAGGTTATTCACTCTACTACCATGCCAGCGCAAGTCCATCCTAATGCTAGACTCATCACCTCTACTCTTCCCCAAAGCACTTCAATCTCTACCCCTGTTTCTACAAGTTTTTACTCTACAACGCTGCATGTTCCACACAATCCTGCTGGGACATCTTCTCACCTGAGAATGTAGACCCCTGCTGGCCAAACACAACTAGATGGAGGGCAACCACCATCCAACATACCTTTCCCTCCTGGAGGACTACCTTTCCATAGCGGGCCTGCCCCTCCTGGGGGACAACCCCCTGTTCATGCTCCTCTTGTTAGGCAACCTCCGTTTGCCAGTTATACCCTGGTCGTAAATCCACCGCTGGCAGGGGGGCAACCCTCATTTGGTGGAAACCCTTCATAATCATGGGTAGTATCTTCAGGAGGCACTTTCACTCAACCCCACGTTGGGGGGCACTTGTATAATAACCCACTAGGAGGAGCATCCAATCCTGTCCCTCTCGGAACATCTTACGGACAATCTTATCTGGGCGGCATCCCAAACACCACCTGGAGTTCTCCGGGACCCCAGTCTTATCATCCTCTTGGGCCTCATGTGTATCCACCTCCGAGATCTACTCCTTACCATTCTCAAGGCCAAAATGCTTATCCTCCTCATGGGAAAATACATCACCCCGGCCTATAATGTTCAGAACCCACCGGGTTATGCCAATGTTTCTCAGGCACCATCAAGTCCTTTTTATCCTGGCCAACAACAATTGTATGTAGGAGGACCTATTGGTTACAACTATCCACCTAACCCAGTCTATGGTCCTACTGGTGTTCCTATGCCACACCAGTATCATTCACACATTAACCAACAACTAGTTTTTCTTGTAACTTTGGATCTCCCAGACTTGTCTTGGTTAACTAATGATCCTATTTCTCATTCACCGGTTTGGCCAGTCATTCCAGCTAAGCTTCCTTTTGATATTCCAAAATTTGACGAAAACCCTGGCACAAATCTGAACAACGATGTGATGACTTTCTGTTTGTGGTGTTCATCAAACTCCCTCATGGATGATTCTATAAGTTTGCGTCTTTTCCAATGAACGCTTACTGGTTCAGCAACAAAGTGGTATATTGAACTACCACGTGCTTCTTTTCATGATTTCAATTCCCTTGCCATGTCTTTCCTCACACACTTTCAACTTCCTATTCGCTACGAGACGGGTACTGAACTCTTGACCTCCCTTCGTCAAACTAACTCAGTGCATATCTCTGACCATATTCATGAGTGGAGGCGATGACGAAGGATGATCAATGCAGTCATCCCTGACATGCTCTTGGCATAATGGTTTACTAAATCAATGTTACCCCCGATTGCTCGCGATGTCGCTATGGGTGGTGCGGTCACAGAGGAACAAGCCATCACTCGAGCTCAGTACTTAGATTTGGTTTCTTCCCCATCTGGTACTTTGTATGATTTGCTTACGAATGCTGCTCGAGCTAATACCGATCCTTCTAAGCCATCATCCTCATCTCATGCGGATGGTGTTATCGGTTCTGTCAAAACTCAATCTCTTTCCAAATCAACTACACCTTCCTCTGCCTCCCCCCAAACTCATATCTCTGAGGTGAATGCAGTTCAATCTGCCTCTTCACAACAATCCAGAGGTAAGAAGAAGACAAAGAATAAATCAAAAAATAATAATGAACAACCCAAAAATCAAACACCTGCTACCGAAAAACAACCACAACGGAAACTGAAATTCCCGTGTATCATTTGTGGTGACGATCACTACACTCGAGATTGTCCACTTCGCAATGAAGTGGCTAAAATGTTCCAAGGGAAGTCACAACCCGCTGTGCTTACTCAACCTTTTCCGCAGCAGCAATCCATGGTTGCTCAAACCCCCTCTCCTAGGGGTAGTTCTAGCGATCCTAATGATGAGGCCTCATCGAGTGCACATATTTATATGTTTAATGGGATCAATTTGACCACTCGCTCTAAGACCTACGACACACCAGGTAACCCTAACAAAGGAAAATATACTAACGGTGCCGACACTTTACCGGATCCATCATCATCCTCCGTTAGTCTTCCATCGGTTAATCCTCCGTCTGGACCACTCCATATTGAGAAACCCATGTTCGACTCTATCTTACGCCCTCCTAAGAGCACTATCCACAAAGCTACCTTTAATCCTAGTTCACGTGCTGCCCAAAACTACAACATTGTTGAAGATTTGGCTCAAGCACCGTGTGCTATGTCTGCGTTAGAAGTTCTAAAACACTGTCCTAGTCAATGTAGAACGCTCTTGACCACTCTTGGTGCTGTTGATTCTGAGTCATCCAATCAGATCATGTTTAACCTAGATAATTATGCGTCTCGACTCTCCCACCAACTTGCTTTCCAAGTTGATGTTGTTGTTCACAATCAACAAATCCATCGAACTATTCTAGATCAGGGAGCCTCAACTTGTGTCATGTCTTTAGCGTGTTGGAAAGGTTTAAAATCACCAGCACTCAACAAATCCCCAACGATGTTACGCACCTTCGATGGGCGAGGTTTTCATCCCCATGGGATTTTACAGTCTCTGCCCATCCAATTGGGTGGAAAAACTGTTACTGTTGATGTCGAGGTGGTTGATGCTCCCCTCAATTACAACTTGTTACTTGGAAGAAGTTGGTTTTATGCTATGACTGCCGTTGCCTCGTTGGTCTTTCAATGTGTACAATTTCCTCACCAGGGAAAAATTGTCACTGTTGATCAGTTGGATTTCTGCACGACCGATGCTCGCGCTCCCACTACCAACAATATTCCTTTCTTGGGAGACCACAAGATCACGTATGAAAGCGTTGGTGTTGGATTACTGAAAGATTCTAGCCTCATGGGTACCTTCCCTACACCACTTCCACCGACTACACATCATATTGCCACTGTCGATATGATTTCGATCGCGGCTTATCAATCTTTGGAATCCTCTGACCCTTGGATTGTACCTTGTTCTTTGGAATTCGATGCACTAGGTGACACCGTGCCACTTAGTCTAGCTGAAACGTCATACGTTTCTACCCAATCCGCTTCTCCCTCGTCAGATGCCCAACATCTGTTGGCACTTGATAGTTCTTCGATGCAATCACAGTTGAGTTCCTTGTCGACTGCGATCGACTACATTTCCCCAAATTTTCCTTCGGATGCATCTATTTCGGAAATGTTTCGCATTGACAATTTACCTCGGGATAATAACCATCACTGATCCTCTTTTCTTCCCCCTCGTGAAGAAATTTGGGCAGATGTACTGTCTATCTCCCCTCCTGGTGTTGATTTTTCATCATCTCCCATGCTTTCAACTTTCGACGATTTGGATCCGGTAGTGGACATGGTGATTTCTTCAGTAGGATTATTGGAGCCTGATCTCCTTACTCCTATCGCGGCCCTCGACATGTGTTCCTTCTCGAGTGATTATCTTCCATCCAGTGAAGATCTCCTGGAGGCCATGACCACATTTTATCCATTGACATGGTACCCTTCTAGAGAATTATCCTCTTGGAAGCCATGCTACGGACGAAACCGCGAGCATAGTTTCTCTTCTCCGTGGCAAGCTCGTTAAAAAATGAAACAGAGGCCCTGAGCATAGTTCTTTTTCTGTGTCAAGCTCGTTAAAAAATGAAACAGTCACCTCTCTTGAACCTTCTTTTCATCCACCCTTCTCCTTTTTCTCATCTCCTAGAGAAATTGGTGACGACCTTAGAGCCGGTGAATGAATTGAAGCTTGGAGGGCATGTCTCCAGCCTTTGTCGATCATTCTAGAGCTAAGTAACCAAATTTTAAGCTGGGGGCATATCGAGCTTAGTCTTTGTTCTTTCTCGTGCTCGTAAATACATGAGAATGCATCTAGGTAGACTTTTATCTCTTTTTTGGACCTGTATGGATACACGAAAAAGGAACCTCCTGGAGTCTCCTTTAAGCTCTTTTCAGACTCTTTAAACATGAAAAGATTACCGAGTGATCTTGCTTCCTTTTCCACTCGTTAAACGGTTTGAAAGGGCGTCTTTTGAGTGATAATTTATATCTTTTTTGGCCTCGCGAGACTAACATTACAAAAAAGGACAACATTGGAGTCATCTTTAAGTCCTTTTCAGACTCTCTAAACATGAAAAGATTACCGAGCGACCTTGTTCTCTTCACGCTCGTTAAATTACTTGAAGAAAATGTCTGTTGAGCAATAGTTTATCTCTTTTTCGGTCTTGTCAGACTACTTTATGAAAAAGGAACCGAGAGAGTTCTCTTTTAAGTGTTTTTCCAGACTCTATAATCATGAAAAACCTTCGAGTTTTCTATCTTTGGACTCGCTAAACAAAACATCGACAGGTCCATATGGGATCGAACCCTTACTTCTTCCAATTCGTTAAACAAAGGAAGAGGAACTTACTGAAGGTGATTTTTATCGAGCATGTGTTATCCTCCTTGATCTCGTTAAATTAAAAAGAGGTACTCGTCTATCTGGATGGGGGAAAAAATTGAAAAAAGCAAGCCAAGCAATTTGGTGAGAACATTACCAAGTAACTCTTAGAGTCGCCCTTGAACATGACACTTTGTCTTTGTGCACATCCTAATCTGCTGAACCTCTGCACTGAACCAATCCTCTGAGTTTTTCTTACTCCTTTGGGTCACCCGACGAAAGTCACAGTATCCACTTCATCATCAAGTTTTGGTCCATGTCATGTTTCTGTTGTTGTGCCTCAGTGTTCAAGGGAAGTATCTGCCTCAAGAGTCAGCCATCACAAATATCTTGTCTCAATACCTGTGTCAGTCCATGTTCATTTGATATAATAATTAAATCTCTGTGTTCGTTTCGTGTCGTTGATGGGGGATACATCAAGGCCCTCCTTCGACGAGTCTATTCCTGTCGACTTCAACACATTATCCAAGAACTAGACTTAGAAACCAATCAGTACTTTGGGACCTGCATGCCTCAATGGCAGGCCTCCTCACGTCCGACAGTGGGTTTACATCATTGACCTCTGATCGGATGATTCCATGGATGTTTGACTTCAACTCATCCATTCACATTCGTTGGAATGTACTAGAGTACCTTGGGAATCATTGAAATTAATGGTGATCTCCCTCATGCTTGTTAACGGTTTACATCATTGACCGGTAATCAAGTGGTTTCTACCATTTTCAACATCAGGACATCTATTCACATGGTTAGATTCGTACTACATCGGGATCGGTAAGAAGACCCTGGGTTGAGTGATCACTTTGATATGTACTTTGCCCAGGTTGCGATGGAGTTTCTTTTGAACAATGACACATATACTATTACATAGATCCACTTTGTATTGGTCGTGGCTATGTCTTGTCATCTTATAGATCCACTGTGTATTCTTCGTGGCTATGATCAGTTCATGTCATAAGAGTATAGATCCAAAGTGTATTTTCAGTGGCTATACCTTTTTATCAATACAATTATGGATCCGTAATGTATATCATGGCGGCCATATCTTGCAAGTCTTTATCACCCAAGCATAGGTATGCCTGCCTTGGGTTTGAAACATGTCATAATATTTGTTGGATGTTTGTGTGCAGCTTCTGTCAGGTTCTCTGCATCTATACCCTTGCTTGAAAGTCTACAAAGCATTTCAGTTATCAGTTCCTGTCTTCTAACTTCATACTTTGGGGGGCAATCTGTTACACATAAAAAATACTCACTTCGATAGTGTCGCAAGTGTCGTCATTACAAGTGTTGCATTTTGCTTACAAGTGTCGCAAGTGTCAGGGAAGCATACTACCATGATGCCTATGTCGTGCCTGTAAACGACATCAGGAGAACACTTGGCACATGTCAAACACTTGATTTGGAAGAGGAGGAAAGGTTAACTGGGCTCATGAACCTTTTGCCATATGAAAACACTCAAAAAACTGAGTTTTTGGAGGGGAGCGCTCGCTTATAACTATCTCAAGAGTGCTGGCGCCCCCCCATAAGCCACCAGGGAGCATTATAACACTATTCATCGCTTTTGCAGGAATGCTCCTACCCTCATAAGTGCTGGCGCTCCCCTATACACTACTAGGGAGCGTTATAACACTTTGAGTGCCCTTTTGAGGGAGCGCTATCTATTTTGGGCAGTAGTTAAGTTGTTGAGATGAATGGGGGAAGGATCCTTTCATTTTTGGAAGGCAGTTGGATTCGAATCCCTAGTCCAGCCATGATCTTAGGGCAGATCCTCAACTGAAG
>CBVK0100830826.1:0-15584 GCA_900067695.1 Picea abies
ATCTCACATGAATTTGTCTCTTTAGTAGATAGACCTATTTCGGACTAATCTTGATAGAGTGGGAAGTAGTCGTACTTTGTTTGTCTACAGGGCTTATCGAGGAGTGAAATATTGGTGCTCAACTCGGAGCGTGCAGGGACAAACACCGGTAAAAGGTACTTCTTTTCTCCTTCCTCCTCACACACTAGTCCACCTATATCTAAAAGGAAGTCAGTGACCATGATAAGCACTTTCTGTCTTAGAGTTAAGAGTCTATCTCTTTGAGGAGATCTACCTGTCCGCAGGGAGATTTTCCTTCAACAACCTCCTGCGGGGTGCTCGATACTGCTTGGGCCTCCAATTCTGTTATCCTAGCCTGAAGCTACTGGATGGTCTCAACGAGATTCACCACTTGAGCCTCGACCGACTCTTGTTCCTTCTGTGCCAAGCCTAGCACAAAGATACGTTCTTTACTCACTACCTATTTGATTGCGGCCCGCTCTGCGAGCAACTACTACTTATCCTTTTGTAGATAATCTTTTTCCTCTTGGAGCATCGCCCGTAACTCTTCTCTCTCACTTTCATAGGAGGTTACACTGTACCGCGCTACTCATAATTGTTCTAAGGTTTCATATTTCTCTTGTTTAAAGGCTTCTGTAGCCTTCTTCTTCTCTTCCTGAACTTTCTAAATTCAAGCTTTTGTCGCATCTGCAAGTCTTCTCAATTGGGTTGGTTCATCCCCCAATTCTGCAATCTGTGATGAGGAAGGCACATTAGGTACTATGCGGACCAAACGAATAGCTTGATGTACTTCATTCAATTCCTTCTCGACCCTTCCATATAGCTCTTCCTTCTTCACTCCATATCTCTACAAGATGTCCTTGGATGCGTCCTCCATAGCTCCGCGAACGAAACTGATATCATCCTCCATGAGCGGGGCTTTTAACTGGGGCTTATTAGCGTGCACCTTCTTTCTTGCTGAAGGTTTCTTTAAAGAAACCTTACTCTTTTGCGGTGTTACTGTCCCAGCAGAGGGATCTTCCGGTGGTGTAGCTTCACCTCCTCCTTGCTCATCCCCTCCTCCTTTTCCACCTGCTTCGTCCCCTCCTCCTCCTAGTGAGCCAGATCCATTTTCTTCAAAAACGTTGTCCTCTTCATCGGTCTCTATATCTTGGAATTCTTCCTTCTTCTTCTTCTTCTTCGTCCCATTGGACGTTTTGACCTACTCAACTCGGGTGACCATGGGGCTTCCTATGGTCTCTGTGTCGGATAATTCTGCATCAACGATGGGTACAAGGAATTCCTCCGGTCATTCATTTGTGATCTTCTCCATGTCTTCATCTATTAGCTTGTAGTATGACTGTAACTCTTCCTTGTTCTCATCTCTGTGCAAGTGATATAGATGAAATGCGGATCTGTGCAGAATTTCACTATTGGTCTGTACTGGTGCAGGGTGCACATTGTCATGCGCATAAATGAATCGATGGAAACCTTCAATTGATGATAGTATGCATAAAACACTATGTTGGACTGCCACTACTTCGTCATGTCGTTGGTGTACCACAAGGTGGAAAACCTAATGACCAACGACTCTGATGGTTAGATCTCTGGAAAGGTGGCTCCTTCAGGAATTTACCAAGCGACAAATGCGATCAAAAAAATCATCCAGCTGAAGTGGAATTCATATCCCAAATCTTGGGTTTCACGACAATATTTCTCTAGTTCATTGACGAGGTAGCTCGCCTAGTTCATCTGCATGCCCTCCACACATTTTTCTTCAAGGTCCACCATGAACCCGATGACCTGTGTGGGGCGGTTCTTCCTGGAAAGCAAGGTGCACTATGGCATCCTGTATAGAGACTACCTTGTAACCTTGCTTTCCTTTTTCAACTTCGTCGTAAGCTTACTTGATGCGCTATGCCAGGGACCGGTCTGAGGCCTTCCCTAGGTAAAAATGCTGAGGGTTAGGTCCCTACATGCTTAAGCCTGTAATCTGGTGGATGAGCGTCGTATCCACAGTAATGCTTCGATTGAGCCACATGTATCCGCCATGATAGCACGACAAGAGGAGTTTAACGTAAGAGTTAACCTCTTGGTGATGACCAAAATGGGGAATCTTCATCACATTCAACACAGTGGACTGCGCCGACCCCTTAATCCATGGCGGGGAGACGAGGTGAGGCTTCTTCCTAGTTGACTTCATCAAGTAGCGGTGGGGTGCTAGCATAGCATAGTTCTTCCTATCACCTAGGTTGAAGTCGTTGTTTTTCAGTAGCGAGATCTGTCCTAACTGACTCCTGACTACGCGTATTCCTTTCGGAATGTACGTGGTGAATAAGGTGTACTCATAATCTCATGGGATGTTGTTGTGGTTAACAATGCCAGCCAAAGGTGGGATATACTCTGGTAGGATGGACGGGATATGCTTCGCATTAGACAGATCTCCGCAATGTTTACTTCGCTGCTCAGTCACGGGGTTAACACGACCATAACGATGTCTAGTCGAAGGGGAAGTCTGTAGTCCCCTAGTTGACAATGCATGGACACCTTCAGATAACGGTCTATCATCCATGTTCTTCCTAAGAACCTCCTTGACAGACTTCTCCAACTCACTAGGTTTGCCTGGCATTCTCAGTTTTAAACAGTCAGGTCGGTGTGGACGAACGAACAGGTGGGGTAGACTGACGGATGGCGAGGTCTAGCTTCAGATAACACAACTCGACACTTAGATAATTCTCTGTTATCTTAGTTAATCATGGGTAGCAAAAAGTGGTCCTGGCACAACGTCCAACGAGTTAAATAAGTGGGGCCTCGTAACTGATTCTTCCAACGACCATGAATGCTTCCATCAATGTGAATCCGTCCGTTATGGTGTGGTGTCAACATCGAAAAGAGGTCCATCAACCCATAAATTTGTTTTCTAACCATTCCAGAGCACCGTTCTAATGGTCAGGGCACCTCCAACGTTCATATAGATTTGCCAGGGCGAAGTCCCATGCTGCGCAGTCCTGCTATTCCAGCGAGGTTTAAATCCTGTGAACCTGCCTCCTGCGAGGTTCCAGTCTGCAAAGTCTTCCATCTGTTCTCTGTAGCTTCTTGTATATTTTCCAACTTAGATTTATTTTTGTTGTGCTTCCTTGCCTTCTTCCCTATGATTTGAGTCTTTCTAACTATTTCTGGAATCCTCTTTCCATTCTTATTCTTGTCTTCTCCTAGCGCAGTGGCTTCGCACTGCTGCGGTGCCCTCAAAGGGTCTGCAGTTAATATCCCTTCTCTTAATACTTCCTGGGTGGATATACTTCATTCTTGCATAGATAGGTTCTTCAAGCCTTCTTGCATTCTTTCAACCTTGATAGTGAATTCTCTTGCCTTCTGTCCCTCCTGCGTTGTTACTTTGTTTTGTTGCTTCGACTTATCCTCTCGTTCTTCTATTAGTCGGTCTATTTTTCTAGCTATGAAATCCCTTAGTTCTTGATTTTTATTTTCTGTGGCCTCTTCCTTTGCTTTCCTTATGACATGATCCTTCTGAATCCAAGTCTTACCTAACAAAACTGGGAAAGGGGCGCTGTCCCCAACAAACTTAATGACTTCAAATTCCTCTTCAGTCGATGTTCCATGAACAGTAATAGGTACATTAGTAACTCTTCCACATAAAGTTATCATATTACCCTTAAACAAGCCTATCCTTCCCAATGAAGGTACCAAAGTAGGCTTTCCCAAAATTTCCCAAGTGTCTTATGTCACAATATTTACTTGTGTTTCCTCATTCGAGACACAGTCTATGTCAAAGTCTTCTATTCTTGTACTTATGCGCTGTTTTACTTTCAGGATCTCTGGTATATTGATATCTTTGTGAACATTCATCGTTTCTTTCAACTGTACTAACATAGTCTGAACTTCCTCTGACCTTTTCTCTTTAGAACTTTCTAACATGCTCTTAGTCTCTTGACTTCCTTCATAGTTTCCTTGTTCAATGTTCATTCGTTCAACTTTAGCAATCATCCTTGGACAATCCTCAACCTCATGACCAACAATCTTACAACAAAGTCAAATAGGACCTGTGCCAGGGCATTCCTTAGCAAGATGTCCCGGTCTTCTGTAGTTATAACATAATGTCAATCCTATTTTTCTTTTAAATGCTCCCCAACATTTTCTATACTGCACACTAGGATCACAGTGCTAGACCTGCAATTTGCATTTTTTTTCTAGGTTCCTGCATCCACTTATTAGTCCAAAAATTCTTTCTATGCATAGGAATAACATATATTTCTTCATTTCCATTAAATTTACTCAAATCAACTCTTTATTTCAACTACGCCCTAGCCTTCAGAGTAGGACATAATCTATTAAAGATATTTAAA
The DNA here is from genome assembly GCA_900067695.1 of Picea abies. Lineage (NCBI taxonomy): Eukaryota > Viridiplantae > Streptophyta > Pinopsida > Pinales > Pinaceae > Picea > Picea abies. Next base: position 4,341 of record CBVK0100830826.1, read on the forward strand.
TTCATGCTTTCGAAACAAATTTTTTCACTTATCTTACTCTTATCAAGGCGCAAAGATTTACCTCTTTTCCGATCTTGCCTCTTTTCTTCAGATCAAATTTCTTTCTTAGCACAGAGGTTCACAATTCAAGTAGAGTACTACACACTTCAACAATAGATCTACGCACAAAGCTTCTCTTTTCTTTACTTCAGTTCCCAACAATCATAGTTTTAGGTCCCGACAACAGAACCATTTGTTGGCACCGGGGCAGTCCCAAGGTTCAACGCTCAACAACGCACCAACAAAACCCTAACTACCAGCCCTTTCAGCAACACCTACGAAGCAGATGAAGTCTCACCCAAGGTATAAGCAGGGGGGGTTACATGATGCAGGTGTCTGTAACCAAGACGAGACACAGATCTACGATAATAACACTTCACAGGGTCTTTGATTAACACTTATAAGATGATATGCGTTAGTTTCCTAACCTTAGTAACATCACAGAACATACCCAAAGATAGATCATCGTAGTAACAATAAAGATTAATCACTTCAACCACTTAGCACATAGCACTGAGTTAGATCTAACATTCATTTATCTTTAACATAAGTAAAGCACTAAGCATTAACAAATCTATCTATCGTACATAATAATCAAAGCACTGAGCAGATTCATAACATAAAGAACACATCACAGAGAAAACCAAAGACACAAGATATACGTGGTTCACGCCAATGTTGGGCTACGTCCACCAACTTTTTCGTCTTCTTTATTATTCATCAATATTTTACATTCCATTACTCCTGTGCACCAAGCCACAAAGTCGAGCTTCGCATAGAATAGGAGATCTACACACCGAGCACCGGATCCTCCTTCCAAAACTAGGTCAAGGCATATAGCCAACTTTCTATCAAGCACAAATCCTTACACATAGACATTCCCTTGCACAAAGCTAATCGAATTACTTGCCCTTAGCCACTTCCCCTACTACTCTTCTACAATACATTCTTACTTATTTATACTTTTACAATCCCTTACAATAAGGCCTAATCATGGGTAAACCCCATGGGATGACATCCCATAACCCATTACAAAAACCCTAAACAACCCCTTATTGGGTCCACATAGCCTACAAAATAATTGAGATCCACGATCTTAGCTTCGCCTGGGCGCTCCTTCTTCAAGCAATGTGTCAAAGTCCAAAAGTGGTCCAAACCTGACCAAGGTTTCCTCAAAACTTGATCGAGGGCCAACACCTTCTTCGTATGCTAATAATGATATCCTTTTAGATTGCCATGAAGAAATAAATCATGCTTATGATAAGCCTCGAATTTATTCAATTGTCTTAAGAAGGAACCAATCCCATCAAAAATTGGAAGAGGAGGAGGAGGAGGAAGAAGAAGAGAGATATCCCAAAAAGGTAGGCATAAATATGACAAAAGAAAAAAAATGAAGAAGCAACAAATAAGGAGAAAGTATTGGGTATTCAGACAAACATAGAAAAATTGTTGGGAGCTAAAAATTGAAGTGCTAAGAACCCAAGAGTTAGTGCTCCATCACAGACTGGAGATATAAACCCTCTACTGTTAAATAATGAATATTGTCTCTTGGAATTGCAGAGGAATGGGTAGTAGGTTTAAAGAGGATGTTGGTGGTGGATATGAGTTAGCTAGATTGTTTTGTTTGTGGCTAAGGTTTCCATAGCTCTTCAAATATTAATCCTCTCTCTCTTGTATTTTCTTCCCCTAGCTCCAATCAATTGCTCGCACTATTTTCACGTAGACCGTGGTCCCTTGGGCCCTAACATCTCCCACACTTTCATCATAGCCCCCCTAACTTCCTCAATGATGTCACAACTAAGTGTCTCCCTTCCTCCCCTCTCCCCCTAGATCAAAAGTCCCATCAAGTTTTCTCACGAAATAGTTCTTTCTCCCCTCTGTAACCCTTCTCACTTCGCCCCCCCATTCCCCTCCCCTTCTCATGATGGCTCCACTTCTCCCCCAGACTCTTGCTGTCACCTATGATCGTCTTTTCTTATTGTCAAAGGTATCTCTTTGACCTTCGATTACTAGGGATTTTTAAGGAATTGTCTTGACGCGACCTCATGAGTGGTTGCATAGATCTTCCCTTTCCATCCCTATCAACAAAAAACCCTCTTTCTGGTTCAATGACAAAACTTCATGATAATAGGAACTGCGTTAAACTCAAGTTCGAGGAGGTTAACATGGTTCTAGGAGATGGAGTACGACTAAATGAAATTACCCAAATGGAGAATGCCTCCCTGGTGGGTCATTTTTCCAGTTGTCATATGATTAGGGAGGCCATGTGAAAATGGACCAAGGCACACTTCTTCCATATTCTGGGATATGAACCTAAGTGTTTAACTTTGGCAAAAGGATGGATTGCATGGTTAACTAGATCTGTGGTAGACACAGACAAACTTCTGCTTTCTCATTGGCACATGGGCTCATAGGTGCTATTTATAATGAAATGGATAATGGATTTTGATGCCTGAACTGAACATCTAGACATCACTTCAGTTTAGGTCTGAATTCCTAGTCTACCAATCATTCGTTGGTTCGAGGAAGTGTTTAAATAAATCGATAATGCCCTCGTATTTTTCTATGATGCTGAATCCTCTTACAAATATACATGCTATATGGGGATGGCATGAATTTTGGTTGGGATAAAGCTCTCTAGTGGTCTAGTAGATTGGTTGGTTGGCTCCCTCCCTCTCCCCCTCCTCCCATTCCCCCCACCCACCAGCCCAGACTTCCTTGCTAGTATTTTTGGACTATCTAGCACTCTAACCCCTCTTCTCATCCCCTTCCCTCCTTCCCCTTCCACCCCTTCCCACCACGCTTCTACCTCTCCCCCCTACCATCATCCCATGACCACCAAACTACAATCTACATTCTAAATCCAAAGTCTCTCCTCCCATGTCGCTGGGGATCGAGGGTGGAATTGTCTAGCTCCCAAAACAGGACAACAAGCCCTCCCAATGGGGTATAAAATCATACCTCTCCATTGCTCAGAAGAAAGAAAATTCATAAGTTTACACATGAAAGAAACAATCTCTCTTAGGGGCCCTTAGAGAAATTTCCCTTGTGGCCCCTTCAAAATGATCATTCTCTCTCTCAGTTGCAGGGGACCAACCAACCCCACAAGAAAATTGGCCATCAAAAGGTTGTTATACTTGTGCCAACCCTCTGCAATCTTGCTTCATGAAACCATATTAGATGGAAAAAAAGATAACATATCCCTTTCCTCCACACTCTCAGGATGGGACTTTTCAACTGTGGATTCCCTCAATCGCTCTGGAGGACTCATCACTGGTTGGAGAAATAATTCTCTCAAATTAATCAACTTATGGGCCCAAATATCTCTACTTGGGGTTGTACTCCTCTCTTGAGACCTTGACTTGGAGCTAGATATTGTAAGTTGTTACAGACCCTATTCGAGAGTTCAGGAATAGTTTTGGGCAAAGTCTCTCCACCTCCCCCTTCTAAGATCTTGGTCACACAATAATTGTGGGTGATCTAAACTTCATGCTTGAAGCATATGATATCTAGGGACCCTCGAAATAGATGGATGGCATCGCCAACTTTCTTATATAGGCCTTGGAAGATACCATTTTTCTTGATCCAATCCCCACAAAACTCTCGCCAAATTGGAAAAAACATGTGGACATGGGAAGCTTGTATTGCAAAACGATTGGACCATTTTTTGATATCGAAAACTCTTCTAGAGTCCCCCTTCCAAATGTACCAATAAGTCTCCTCTAGGGGTGACTCGAACCACTGCCCCATTCTTTTTGAAAGACTACAGGGTCTTGGTAAGAAGATCAAGGCTTTGCAATATGGACCTTTTGAAATATTGGAGAAGGTGGGAGATAATGCCTATGAACTCCCTCTACCCCATACATGCACATTTACTCAATGGTGAATGTGGAGAATATCAAACTCTACGAGCCTTCCATGTTGGATCAAGAGGAGGAGGAGAAGGTCCTACCTTCCATAGAGGACTTAACACCAGATGCTCATAAAGAGTTGGTAGAGGACACAATTTTGTAGAAGCAGTACAAAAATACAAGACATGGGTAGCATGACCTCTGGTAGATTGGGTTGAAAGGACAACTTCCATGGAGAAGGTAGAGGAACAATTTCCTCACCTCATTGAATAAATATTTTGGGTACCAAAATCCTCCCTAAATGGGGAGGTATTATCCAGATTGGATCATTATATTATTTGTCATCTATCTCGATGCTTTATGGGTGAAATGTTTTTGGAGGAATCAACTTGCAAATCCATTTTAGCGGTGAGTCCCAATTTTGAAATTTGGGTCCAAAAAACATTTGAAAACTTCCAGAACCATTTTGAGGCATCAAAAAACAAATTTTTATGGTCCAAACCTTACTATGGACCAAGCGAATATATTATACACACTGAGACCTTTCTAATGGTGCAAGAATCACCCCAATCATAGTTTGTATGCGGAAGTTATGCTTCCCGCAAGTTAACCGACCATATTGATCACCATGGTGCGAGTGTATGCCATTTCATCCCCCATTACTTAAAGGTGTGTGGCGAGCCACATAGTGGATTTTTAGAACATTCTAGAAGGTCCAAACCTGATCACTAATTGAGGGTTGAGGAAGTTAATACCCCAACCCTAGACGACTATTGGGCTATGTTAAATACCAAGTTGCTAGGAGGAGAAGGGGTTCCATTATTTTTCATTGCATATTGTTCCATAGCTAAGAAAAACACGTGAGAGTGGTATTATGTGAGCATAATAGAGAAAGAGATATTGTGTAGCAATCCATACATGCCATAGTATCAAAGGCAAATCCACAGAAAGTGCCTCTTTCTTTGTAGTTGCATTTGAAGAAAAGAGAGTAGAGTGACCTCACCTTCTAGCTAGGTTTTCTCCCATATTGGGTTTCCTAGGTCATATCTTGTGTTTATTTGTGGATGGTGTGTGTATTATTTCTCTTCTCTATTTTTTGTAATTATCTATTTCCTAAATTTTTAAGCAGAAAACTAATATTTAAAGAATTTGAGATCTAAAGAAAATAAACCTTCACTGTAAATATTTCAATATTTTATTAGATCTATTGTGATGAACTATCCAGTGGAATATCCATGGAAGTTTACAGATCAATGGTACCCAATGTAAAGTGTGTAGCGTAGACTAAGTGCACATGGCCCCGTGGGAATCAAAACAAGGACCTATATAGCGTGTTGGAACACCATTCTTAAAATATACATGCACTCAAACATCGTTGAAATTTTACATTCAATTTAAACGTTTTCTAGATGTGCTTCTAGAGAGGAACCTGTGAACATTAATGGGTAGTAAAATTGTCAACTTGTAACCTACCCGTTATTGTCTTGTATATTATTTCATTCATATTTTTATTCATTCCTTGATTTCATAATTCTTCTAAAACTTTAAAATGTATGAATATTACTTCAATTTACACCATTAAAAAAATTAATAACCTTACAGTCTATATATATATGTTTACATTTTAAAATTATTATAAAATTTACAAGATTCATTTATTTTTATTATAAGATTTTTCCATTTAGTACTGTGATTTCTAATATTTTTACATAGATATTAGAACTTGTTTATCTATCAACTCGAACGAAAAACATAAATGATAAATTCATTTATGAAGACATAAATGAGCAACAAACTCTATTGAGTGGAAAATTAAGAAAACAATAAGACAACTTCCTTCACTTGCAATGTAGAACCTTAAAATATAACTACCATCACTTTTTCCGATAATATTGGAGTACAATTGAGACCTCTATGTAATTGAGTATGAGATCAATGATTTTACTATCAACTCATGTTTCATATATGTTGAAAATAATACAAATTCTTTCTTCCCTCATATGTTGTGTTCGTCTTGAGTGTCCATCTCAACAACAATGACTTCTCTATCCCTACATGTCTATCCCACCACCATAACTCCTTTCTTTGTCCCACATGTCTAGACTTGGTTCTCAATTCACTTCATCATTCCCATTCTCCTGTCAAGTGGGTATGCTAGTATTATAAGGAAGAGTTTAAGAAATAAGTGTTCACTTTAAGTTTAAAAAAAAGCATTTGCCTTTTCAGGTTCTCATGGTAAGAGAGTCAAAGGTTGGAAGGAAGGTAAAGTTAATCTATTATGTAAATTGATTCTTCTTGCTATTATAAATTAATTCTACAACCATTAGGGCTACACCAAAACTCATCTTCTTTCACTCTTTACTCATTATCCTACCACTGAAATTTACTTGTAAACTTTGGTAATTGTTCTACTAGTTATTGGGTATCATTTGGATGGTTTACTTGTTGATTTCCTTGGCTAGATATTGATGTTGTAGCAATTTTTTGCTACATACACTTGGCTATCATAATAAATTTTTGATAACACTTAATAAACAACCCATAACGCAACCAAAGTCTTGCCTTAAACATTGGAAGTTTGACTAGTCATTGCTACCTTTATTTATGATATCTTGTACTAAATTTTGGATGGTTAAATTTGTAGCTATTGACATCTTTTATTGTTGATACATATATTTCCATACTGCTGCAATTTGGGACAACAAGGGTTCTTGCTTGATTCCCTTTGGTTTAAGGATTTTATATCTATCATTTGTCTTGTTCTGGGCAGGGCTTGTTATCACTCCAGAAAACTCTCCTAGGCTGTAAGTCAGAGATGCCTGGTAACTTAATCTTTTGGTAACTGTTTTCTCAATAAAAAGTGTGGGTTTGGATCAAGTCGGAGGACTAAATCCTTTCTCACTCAAATCATGCATAAACACATTTAGATGGACAAGGCTTTCAACCACAAATATTCGGAGAGTTTACAAATAAAGGGATGAATGAAGAAATAACTATTATATCAGCAGAATCACATATGAAGCATATATGAAGGGCCAATTACAATAATCACAGAAATACTTGCGAAGTTAAACTTATGAATGCAGTGATAAGATGACAGTTATTAGGCATAAACAAGCATACCAACATGAATATAATATCTAGGTGCAAGTACAGAATAGACAAGAAGATGAAATCTGAACAAGTTATGGAAAAAGAAGCTTGTATTACTCAAAATGAAAATGAGAAGTTTTGAGTTACATAATATGAAAAAGTCTCCAAAGTCAAACCTCCTTAGTTCCTATTCTACCTTTAGCTTTATAGCTTTACAATGCAGTTTTGAGATCCTAAAAACATGGATCAAATATGCTAAAGATAGAAAGTCAAAATTTAGTTTGCAAAAGATATGGGATGATCTCCAAAATGAGGTCAATCCCACATTTGAAGGTCTTCATATCTTGTAGAATCCTTGTGCAGTGCAGAATAGCCTTTCAAGGCTGATTGATGACTCTTCTAAGAGATAAAATTCGAATTTTCTGAGGTGTGCCAAAATCCTGATTTTCTGCCTTTGAAAAAGATACAAAAAATGATTAAAACACCTCTTCTTTCCCTTATCCATAAAAAATAGCTATTGGATCTGATTTGATAATTCAACAACTGTCCATTCAAAGAGGTTTCAAACCATTCCAACTCAAAACATCCCGATCTGGGCAAAAATTCGGTCATTCTGGCAGTAACAGGCTTTCGATGGTTAACATAGAAGACTTCTGGGTCGATTAACTATCGAAAGCACTGCTTTTGGTGGTTAATGAACAGTCGCCCTATTCGCCTAAACCACCGAAAAGGTAGGTTTTCCAGAAATAAACTGCCTTGGGAAAAATCAAATTTCTAAGTTGGGGAGAGTTCATTTTACATGCTTGAATAGTCGATTGACATCTAGAAATCCTAAGATTTCCAATGGTACTTTCAAAACATCATTTGGAGTTCAGGAAGGTAGTCAAAAGTTCACTGCAAGATTAGGCATCATTCTTCAAAAAATTGCTAGTGCGTTTGATCGCTAACATCTGGCTCCAACTGGGATGGAGACTTCCCTGCGAGGTCTCCAAGAACCTGGTAGACCCTGTGCCTTTAGTATTGGGCATGGAGTCATTCAGCCTTTACAATTTATCGGCTGGCTATTTTCCAAAGTTTGTTGTTGTCTTTCCCAATCTTCTTTATCTGTAGCATGTCTGCTTCAAACTCCTTGGAAATGTTGTTTGCATCTTGATGTGGCATCTGTTGTGGCAATATCTTCATTAAGAAGAAAAGTGTTGAACATAGGCAGGATGGTGAGATATGTAACCATGGTTTTGAAAATTCCAGGATAACTTCAAGCTTGAAATAAGAGTATTACAGGCAGCTTGAGGTCTTTGACTTTTCGTTTTCTAGCAGTTTTAGATACAAAGCATTTTTAGATCCTCTGATGTGTGCAGATAACCTTCCAAGGCTCGTAGATGTATTTTGATCATGATAGAATCAAATTTTCTATCTTTGGAAAAAACAACTGATTCTGTGCCCCAAAAATAAGTGTCTAATCTGACTTTGGCACCTCTTCAAACATCTTTTTTATCAAATCCGGATCTTGAATTTGATGTGTAAATTCAATATGCATCTTTAGAAACTATTTTCAGGATGTTTGGTTGAGAAAAACTTCGATCTAGGCAAAATTTTGAGTATTTTGGTAATCACATCTTTCGGTGGTTAACTGTATCCAAATTTAAGCACTTATCCACCGAAAGTGCTCTTTTTTCAGTGGTTAATGAGCACGCACAGGCTCGCCTAAACCACCAAAAACAGAAACTTTCCCAAAAAATCAAAATTGATGAGTTTTGATTACCTGTCTGAATGCAAATGACCTTAGGGTTTTTTAGACGAGGCTCCTGGACTTGTAACCTCATCTTGATGTGTTTCATCTTGCATTTCTTGTTCAAAAGAGGTGGCAATCTGGGCAAGGGTTTCCAACCCTAGTGGCCTGGCTTCTGGGACCGTCTCAGCTACTGGTTGATGAAAACTGGTCAGTTTTTCACAGTATGTGAATACCCCCGCTTGTTTGAAAAACTCTGCTACATCTGGATGCGCCTCCAAGTACCAGACTCCATCAATTTCGACCCTTGAGGCCGGTCCAGACTTTGACATAATAGTGATTGTTGATGTGTCCCTTGAATCCAGGGGATATGCGTGCAATTAGTGAACAGATAGGTCAAGGGTCACAGGGTATGAATCAACAAATAGACTATGACTCAATAAGAGACTGTGACTCAACAAATATGAGTGATTATAGGTAATAAACTAAATCAGGGTTTCAACCTATGAGTTAACTCAATGACCAAATATGTAACCAGGGGTGCAATTGAGGACGAAGGACAAACTCAAAGTTTAACATTTGATTCAAGCTAATTAACCAGTGTATGATTGAGAATAAACTCAATGACTATTGGTAAGACTTGGAGTTCAAACAAGAATCAAACCTTAGATACTCAGTGATTGTAGGTAAACTCTAGTCAGTTTAGGCAGAATTCAAGTAAGAATTTGACTTATTAATAGAACTGTGACTCAATCAACTAGAAAATGAGTTTTGATCTGAGATTAATTCAAGTATTAATCATACAGAGCCAATATTAAAATGATTTGTTAATTGAAATGCACACCTGGATGATAAATTTGCTTGTCAAACTGGAGTTTCGACCATTCTTAGCCACCTTGAATGGATCTGGAGCTCTGATAGTGCATTTGGATGACAGATTTATGGGCTGTTTGAGCTGATTAATAATTCCTGGACTAAATGCATGATGTAAGGGTAAATTAACCACATTCCAATCAAGCTTAGTAATGACATCACAAAATTCGTGGCCATTCTCCTGATGATTCGTATACAGTCTCCAATCTATTATGATCGGATCTCTTATGAAATTCTGCACCATACCAAGAATTTATGATAACTGACAGTTCAGACACTTGGATGATGTTTCAAAATCTATTCACCAGCAATCTTGCAATGATGACAAAGAAATGCACCACTTGACATGATTTTCAGCGGTTAGCAATCATTCCCAGGCTCGCTTGACATCTTCATTTATGATCTGGATGAGGACTGTGTCATTGGAGAGCTTACACACAATTAGGGATTGAGTCCCGCCCATCATAATCGCATCCAGGTTGATTTCCTAGACCACCCAGCCTTTCGAGGCGTCTGTCTGGGCCGTGAAGGCCATGCGGATGGATCCGTTTCTAGGCTCGTACGTCCAGGTGAAATTAGCATTCAGCTGTTGCAACGACTGGCAGCTACTGAACATCCTGTTGCTCGAGAAGGATCTTGTGCATGTCTGCACCCCTGATGCGTACCCGACATTGCAGAGAAAAACCAGAAAGAACAAAAGCTTGAGTGATTTCGCCATGAGAATCGATATCAGTACCGAAACCGCTGAATTCTCAACCTTAAACCAATCCGAATGAAAAAAATATCAACATACAACACCAAACAAACTCTTGGGTATCCTCGCCAAGGGTTATCTCTTTAAGGGGTGTAGGTAAAAATGGATTGGATACATACTGTATCATTACTGAAAGCAAAGTCCCACTTTGACATATTACTAAACGAACCCTCAAAGGAAATGGAGTAAAATGGGATTGAAGACGATATTTCAAAACTGTTATAGGATTTTCTGAAAGTTATTAATATCTTCAGGTTCTTTTGATTTAGTTTTAATACAGCTGCTTTGTCTCCATAGTGAACTCAATTCATAGACTTACAGTCCTCCCACGAATGAAAGATTGAAAGATTTCCCAATAATCTAGTCACATGATCCAGTGTAGATGCAGACATTATTTTTGAAAAACTATCTGCACCTCTTCCATATCTGCTTTATACCTTTAATGAAAAGTCTGTTACGTCCAACAACAAAAATTTGGCCTCAAAATAGTGTGTTAATACCTTTGCAATCATTTGTAGTTTGAAAACCCACGACCCGATATTGTAGGAAAATCTCCTTGCGGACAGGTAGATTGCCTCAAAGAGCTAGACCCTAAACTCTAAGACAGAAAGTTCTTAACGTGGACACTGAATTCCTTTCAAATCTATACAAAATAATAGATGAGAAGGAAGGAGAATAGAGGTACCTTTTTATCGACGTTTGTCCCTGCACGCTCTGAGTTGAGCTCCAATCTTTCGCTCCTCGATGAACCCTGTAGAAAAACAAAGTATGACCACTTCCTACTCTATTGATATTAGCTTGAAAACAGATCTATCTATCAATGATAAGTTCATGTAAGATCAGACACAAACTAGAAAGAAACAGGCCAAGCAAATTATATTAATGAGGACAAAACATTGCTTACA
>CBVK0100830827.1:0-11500 GCA_900067695.1 Picea abies
GAGATCGGTCTCGGCATTCCTGCTGAACCGCTCTTCCGATCTCACAGCATGAACTGCTGCCAATGCAAGTTTTTCGATATGAGAATAATTGAGTTTCGGTCCTACGAGGCCTCGGCTCAGGTAATAGATCACGTATTCTGAGAACGAATCATCTTCCTGAACTAAAACCATGCCAATGGTTTACTCTGTGGCAGCCACATATAATAAGAAATCTTTGTTATAGTTAGGTGGTCGTAGCAGAGGTGCAGTTGTGAGGGTGTGTTTTAATGCATCGAAAGAGCATTGAGCGGCTTTGTCCCAGTAAAAAGGAATGTCTTTCTTCAGTAAGCGCATAAATCCCTTGGTGATTTTCGCATAGTTGGTGATGAAGCATCGTAAAAAGCTCACCTTGTCTTGTAAGACTCTGAAGTTGAAGAATTGTGCATGGGGGGGGCAACTGGATTATCGCCTCAACCTTGAGAGGATCGACCAAGATCCCTGTTGTTGATATGATGAAACCCAACAAACGTCCCGACGTTACGTAGAAGCTGCACTTGTTTGGATTCAAGCGAATCTGAAAGTAGCGATAGCATTCGAAGATAAGTTTAAGGTGTGTGGGATGATCCATTCTCTTGCGAGATTATGATGCTAAATCATCTAGATATGCCTTGACTATATGATTGATATCGTGAAAGGAAAAAGACATGGCCCATTAGAATGTGGCTCCACAATTTTTAAGACCAAAAGGCATTTTACGATATGCGAATGTACCCCACGGAAAAATGAATGTTGTTTTGTGTTGGTCTTTGGGTTTGATTTGGATTTGATTGTATCCAGAAAAATCGTCCATGAAAGAAAAGGATTTGCAACCAGCACATTCATCAATGATCTGGTCAATGAATGGTGTTGGAAAATTATCTTTGGGACATGCCTTGTTCAAATCATTTGGAAAATTATCTTTGGGACATGCCTTGTTCAAATCATGGAAATCGATACATACATGAATCATGCCTTGTTTTTTATTGACCAGCACAGGATTGGACACCCATTGAGTCAAATGGATAGGATAAATAAAACCTTCCTTTAACAATTTCTCAACCTCAATCTTGATGGCTGCTGATTTCTTGGGATTAACTGGACGAAGTTTCTGTCAAATAGGCTTGACATCAGGATACATTGTTATTTCATGTTCAACTATTTTTGGATCGATACCTTGCATTTCCTCATAAGACCAGGCAAAAACATCGCGGAATTCTTTAAAAATATCCATGTAGATTTGAATCTCTTCGGGGGAGAAATCCTCTCTAACGAAGATGTTCTCCATGATGCCAGGGTTTCGGGAGATGTTGATTGGTATAGTTTCAGTGATAGTCATCATATTGCCCTCGGCATAAATTTCATGTGTAGCTAAAAGATGAATAGGACACGGCTGATCTCCCATCATGGTCATGGTGAATTCTCCTGCTTCGATTCGGCTTAACTCTGGGAGAAAATATGGTTTGTGATGAAGATCTTCCCAAGGTTTTTCCAGACTAGTCATTTCTTCAATTACTACTTCATCAGAAGGCAAGACTAAGTCTAATGAATCGATGTTAGTGAGATAACCTTGAGCCCAAATAGGCTCCAGAAGTGGATCTAACTCTTGTGTAGGAGTCGGATCAATGTTAGTTGAAGCTTGCTAGACTAAATAGTACGCTACTTCAATGGCAGAAAAGGGCATGGACATGCCTGGGTGCCCTATCTCATCCATCGTAGATGATGGGGAAGGAAGAATCCATGGATCCTCGAAGTAAGTCGTGCAGAATGACGAAACTTGAAAAATCTCAACCTGACTGATATCACCCTGCGAAGGTGGGTAATCAAAGGTACCCATCAAAGATGGGCAAAAACCAACTCCTACATTAACAACACCTGGTTGAGGATTATCAATCATCAGGACCATGGATGCCCCCAAAGCTGGGTCAGGTCGGGAGAAAGACAATTGATCAATGGTCACTATCCGGCCTTCGTGTGGAAACAACAAGACTCAAAAAACTGTAGCAACCACAACTTGCATACCATAAGTCCAACTCCATCTCAACAAGAGGTTATAGTCGAGGGGAGCATCGACTACCTCTACTTTGACACCCACGGTCTTCCCTCCTAACTACATGGGCAAAGAAGGAACGATGCCATGTGGTCAAAATGAACGATCGTCGAAAGCAGTCAGGAGAGTAGGTGATGGAGACAAAACGGGCTGGCCAATAGCCTTCCAACATGCCAACGACATAATGCATGTCGAGGCACCCTCGTCGACCACTGTGTGGAAGATATTTCGAGTAAACATTTTCATGGGGTAAGCCATTAATATCTGAAATGCTACATCGTAAGGCAGATGAGGTTTTAAGTCAGTTGTATCTAACATGATGGTACCCGGATTACAAGTCTCAGTAGAGCCCAAAGTGGTTAATGGGGCTTTCCTCTGAGTAGGGTAGCTTTGGAGGACCTCCAAAGAAGACATCTCACAAGAGGTTTGTGATAAATCTTCCACCACAGAGTAGTTCTGGGCGGCCCTTGCATTTGGGTTATGAGAAGCTTTTTTAAATGCACCTTTGGGAATTCATGTCATTGTTTCTCCCAACGTCTTCTCAATCTGTAGAGGAAGAGATGGGAGGTCATCTTCTTTACCCTTCTCATAATCTCTTGGTTTACTATAATCATGCACTCTAGTTGATATGAAGGCATCACCCCTAACCATATATACATTCACAAATGAGGGATTGTACGGAGGCGGGCAGGTTTGTTGGCTGCCCCTTTCCATGCTTGTAGAGTCTTGAGTTAGATTTTTCCCATATTGAAAGGGATTAGTCAACACTGCTTGTTGTTGCTGTGTGACAAACTTTTGGGCCTCTGCAAGTCAAGGACATAGATGGGTCAGGTGGTCTTCCACGCACAAGTTGCAAGGATACCTCACCTTCCATTTTTCAGTGTTGTCCCCGCCAGCATCATCATTGGGATTTTTATCCCCCTTACCCTTCATTCATTATTTTTTCTTCCCTTCAAGCTCTTGGGTGGCCTTTGGGTTAGTCGACTGCACTAAGTGTACTTCCTACGTTTGGGTAGGGGGAGCAGCCAAAGTAGTATTTTGGTTGGCCGCTGTGTGTTGTATGGATAACTGTTGCAACTACTTTGTCAATTGCTCAGCAGGCTTGGTTTGTGCTCAACTGACAATACCATCGGCATGAGGTCCAGCTCTCTATTTAGTTTTATCCAGTATTGAATGTGGTGCATCTGGAAAGATGTTGTATAATAAATCGGAATGAGAATAGATGAGCTCAAACTGTTGAGCCCTCATGATGGCGTCTTCTTTAGAGAAAACTCTAGATGTCGTGACGTCTTTGGATAACTACGGGACGAAAGACTTAAAGAACCACTCAAGCAGGAATGCTAGTGGGACTGGTACTTTGATTAAACTCTTCCAGCGTCTCCATTCTCGAATGTGATCAGAGATATGGTCTGTTGTTGTCTGTTTGAAATTAGTGAGCAGCTTTGTGCCAGCGTCGTATCTCATAGGTAACTGGAAATGGTTAAGGAAAGCCATCACCAATTCGCCAAAAGAAAAGTATCTTGAGCGATCAAGCTCAATGTACCATTTTGCGGCACTCCCAATGAGAGTATGTTGAAACAATCGCAACTGTACGGAGTCATATTTCAATGAGTTAGATGAGCACCAAAGATGAAAGGTAGTCACATGATCTCCTGGATTTTCATTAGGCTTGGCTTCGAACTTTGGAATGTCTGAAGGCAACCTCATCAGTATAGGAGGCAACTGTGAATCATGACAAATAGGATCATTCAACAACCTTGTCAAATCTGGCAAGTGTAAAGTCGCTAGGAACGGTAGTTTGGGTTGCTACTGATAACCTAGGAAAAAGGGTCCTAGAGTTTGACTAGCACCAGGTTGCCAGGAAAAGTTTGGCTACTAGCTCGGGTTCTGGTAGAAGCCATGGCCCTAGCCAATGTAAGGATTATTCATATTTGGAGACATCATCAGCTGATTTCCCAAATAGGACATAGATTGTTGGGCATGCATTATATTTGGAGGAATTTGGGAAGGATTACCCCATGCCGGTCTCGTGGGGATAGGCATAGTAGTTTGTTTGGGGTTCCATTGATTGTGGAAAGAATTACCCCAAATTGGCATTCCGAAGGAGGGAACGGATCCTTGCCCTGAATTCCAAGGTCCTACTAGGTTTTCCCCCTGTGCAGGAATAGTACCCTGCACAGGAGTAGATTGTCCAAAAATGGGGTTGCCCCCAGTCAAGAAAGTGGTTTACGAGAAGGTGTTGTTACCAAACATTATGTTCCAAGAAAACAGTGTCAAACCTACCGGCATACTATGCGAAGGTGGTCCTTGACTCCGTGCTCCAAATAAACTGTTGTGTGTAGGTTGCCCAGTGGATTGGTGATGCGAGCCACCAAGTGAAGGGAAAGAAGGAGGGATATGACCCCCTCCATAAGAAAAAGTGTTAAAAGGGACAAGAGTGCCCCCCATGTGACCTTGCAGAGGAGCACTAGAGCTCCCTACCCCCAGACCCAAAGTCTGTAAAGTGGAGCAGGAAAGTACAGGACTTGTACCCGAACTAGGCATACTGTATGAGAATGCAGGGTCTGTCGCACTTGGTGTGCAAGGGTTTGTGGTTGCCGCCAAAGATGGGTTCAAACCACTATGCGAAGTAGTTGCAGTTGAGTCCATGGTGGCTCGGATTGACGACGATAGGTTAGGAGATGAAAACTCTCCTGTGGTGACAACCATGGTGGGAATTGAAGAATTACCAGAAGGAGTAACAACATTTGTTTCCATTGTTGTGTACGACACTGTCTGGTGCTCGTGAAATTGAATTGGTACAATAAAAGGTGCTAAGAAATCAGTGGTTGGGGTTTCAACCTAGCCAAGAGAGGTTGCTTCAAGGTCCAAAATGGTCGATTCCTCCGGGGGTTGTTCGGGCACAAAGGTTTGTAACCCGGTCACTTCAAAAGACCCTTGTTGGTCTAGCTTTTTCCTTAATGGTGGCGGGGGTGGCTCCAGTGTAACCGGCGGGTGGCAGGCCAAGAAGCCTTCATGACCAGTGGAGCTCAGGATCCTCTGTGTGAGAAGATCCAAGACACTCTAAGGTAGTCTAAACACTCAAAATTAACACACACTAACAAAAAATTCCCTAGAAGATAAGACAAGAAAAAACTAAATTAATTTGAAGAACAGTTACAACAACCAACACTAGAGAAACTTACAGGTGCAAGTGCAATTCGAACACGGAATCACCCTCTGGGTATAATCTACAAAGCGTGGCCTGATGTATTTCCTAGGTACCGTGGTATACCCCCGTAGTCACCTGTGTATGTCCCTAACAAAGATTGGCAACTAGGTTGCCAACACGCGAACAGTCACCAGGCGGGTACAGTTGAAAGTCGGGTAGACCAAAATGAGTAGGGTATCGAGCCCGAAACTTATCAAGGGTATCGAGAGAAAATGATCTGGAAGAAAACTGATGACCTCGAACAAATTAGAGACCCATGAATCCCCATGGAAAATTCAAACGATGGAATCCCAAAACAAGCCCTCTATATGTGTTCTCCACTACGATTGGTCCAGCTTTGGAGGGGTTATCTAAACTACCTTTCCGCACGCGACCTTGTTTTTATCCCCTGTGTTAGAGGGGGGTATCGGATAACTTCCATGAAACTGGACTTAGACACTCCCTATCTCAGACTCTAATGTTTGATTTTAAATGGCCTTGAAGAGTTTCCTCTCCAACCTAATCCAAGGCCCTAGTCCTGAACTAGTTTGTGAACCCTACAAACATAAAAGTCTAGTAGATTTTAAATTTAGCATTACTTTTATGGTTTTGTCTTACGTCAAGGGGTATGAGGGTGAAATTGATTATGTGTAAAATACGAAAGCAAAAAATGAATGAAAAAGATGGAAACAAAACTCTTATTGAATACAAAATTTCAACAACTTTTCTAAAGAAATATTTTTAATTTTTTCTAAGATTTTGGACAAAAAACTCAAAGGAATTTCACTCGACTACAAGCTACTTATAATCTAAGTGAACTGCAAAAACTTATGAAATAAAATACTTTTTCCTAGCTAATGATGCAGAAACACACTCTTCAACCAAAGAAGAAAATGAAAAGAGATTTTTTTTTTATTTAAATGCTAGTAAAGCAAGAAAGGGAAAATACCGACAAGCAAAAGACCAAGAAAAACAATTATGGCCTAAATCATAGATCACAAAGAATCATATTTTAAAATCACACCATAGCAATTGTAAAAACAATGACTCTCACACTTGTCTAAAAGCCATAAAAAAATTTATTTTTCTGACAACGTTTTAAATGAGGAAAAGCAAGCTAAGGGTAAAATTAATCCTAAGCTATTGACTGTTCAAACAAAGATTCAAAAACATAAGAGAAATAATTCTTATCAATGGAAAGGATGAATTCCTTACCCTTAACAAAAAGTATCATGTACAAGCATGGGACTGTTACTCAAATAGCATGCATGCGAACACGCGTTGATCAAAGACAGAGGGCGTGTACATGCAGGCTAACCTTATACAGGCCGTATGTATATCTAAACTCTAAGAAAAAATGAAAACATACAGACCAAACTAGGTAGAGACCACTCATATTGATAACCATGATCCCTTGAAGGCTTGGATACTCTTTCTAACAGAAAAACAAATAATGCAAGGAAAAAATAATACGGCAAAAACAATCTGAGATAGGACTGTTAGCAAACAAGACTTAGACAGAATTCCAAAAAACCCCCTGAGAATGTGTGATTCTAACAGCGAAGAGGAGGACTGCCTCTGAGGTTCTCTGAACTCCTACACACTATTGCTACCTCTACATCTAGCATTCACATGCGGGCTGTAAGAGGATAAGGCACGGGTACACACGTGCAGGCCTTGTGCAGGTTGCATGTACCTCTGTGGGTCCCGAAAAACATAGTCAAGCAAAAGTCAGGGAAAGCTGGTATGGAAAACCAAATTCCCTGCTAGCTCAGACTTTACAGAAATGAAAAGAAAAGATAGGCAAGAAAAACTAGTCTTTAAACTACCCAAAAACTAAATAAAATTCTAGGAACCCTAAAGAGTCTCTCCCCAGTATGGTCGTCAATTCTGTTGTTGTGGAAAAACATGCTACGGACTAGCAAATAGAGTTCAGAATTTTCATGCAGATATGACCGAATAGAAATTACTTTCTACCTTCATCCCTAGATTTAAATCCCCTTTTCTTAGTAAATGCATGGAAAGATCAACCTACCTCGTTACCGGCGTTTGATGTTGATCCTCCGTTGTGCTTGATTACTTGTTAGCAATACTCCTTCCAAAGCTGACCTACATTCAAGATGAGTAGCAACTATGCATGCATACTACTTATATACTAACGGATTAGAAATCAAACATAAACTAATCAAACCATAAAAAGTTCATGAATTGGGACCGAAAAAGCATTCTCTTTATTACTTAAAATGAGTCAACTTACAAAAGTTGAGACCGACCACCGCTCCTTGAACATGATCCTAGGCTCCTCTTCTTCTGTCTTTCAACTGCTTTGCTTTAAATCTCCTTTGGCATTAGGAAAGGCTAAAGGGTTGGGACAATGGGAATACGTAAATGGGCAGAGTTTCTTTGCTATATTTTTCCTCCTCCAAATGGTACCCCTACCCCTTCTTTTATAGGCTAGAAGGAGCTATGTATTTGAATGAACCCTCGGCCATGCATGGCCAGGAGTTTCAGTTAACTCACCCATTGCTTTTTGTTTAGTCAACAACTTTCCTTTTTTCATGCTTTTGTCGGTCCACACGGGCTGTTTTGGGTCAGCCATCGTGTACACACGTGCAGTAATGAGTTAGGGCACGTGGGCCTTTCTTCAAGAGGATTTTCAAAGAGTTGTTCAGCAGTTTTTTGGCAAAGAAGTGATATGAGTTGGCCTAATTCCAGGTAAGCATGTGTGGTGCAATTTAGGGTTATAACAATCATCGATCTATTCACTAGCCAAAAGAACACATAACACAACCTCATCACTCAACAACCTTCCTATGATCCTTGGATTAAATAGTGACCATAGATTTTCAAGTTCAATTGATCCTTGTCATGGCATATTGGGACCATAGGGTATCGAGAATCAAAATTTCTAGAGTATCATGTATCAGACCCACCTAAGCACTATAAAAATGGGCCATCAGTCAACTTTAACTTTTCACCTTCAAGTTATTTCTCCAATCTGATTATCCACTAGGTATCAGTCATACTGGACTACTGGCTATTAGGTAAAAATCAACCATGCTTCAAACAATTAACAAGGTCCCAATATGTAACCTTGTTTGTGGAACCTTGAATCAATCAAATTACACCACGTGTATCGACACATCATCAAGATCATCGAGTCATCGACCCACCGGGACACTAACACTTCACCTTCAACTATTTTCTCTAGTATGGTTCCATCAATCTTAGTCATTGATCTATCTGATCAACAGTCATGATTCAACCATGCTCCAGTTCATAGTTCTTCATGGGGTCAATGACCCACCAAGCCCCCAAGCCTTTAACAGTGCACCTTCAACCTTTCATTTTGTGCATTCACTCTGTTCTAGTATACTGGGCCACCAAGCACTGATATTACCGAATCATCGATCCATTGAGCTATCATTCCACAGTGGTCTTAAGCAATTACTCTGATCCAACATCAAATATCTAGTATACCTGATATTATGTGTCCCCAACACCGAGGCACTAGACCAGTAAGGCACCGAGTCACTGGGCCTCCAGAAAATTTATCCACAACACGGTCAAATACTCACTCTGGTCTAGTGCTT
Organism: Picea abies; assembly: GCA_900067695.1. Classification (NCBI taxonomy): domain Eukaryota; kingdom Viridiplantae; phylum Streptophyta; class Pinopsida; order Pinales; family Pinaceae; genus Picea; species Picea abies. The sequence continues at coordinate 8,849 of CBVK0100830827.1, forward strand.
TGATCTGAGTCATTGATCCATTTGATCAAGGGTCACGATTAGTATCGAGAATAAGGTATCGCAATTCAATACACATACTCTTCATAGATATGTTGGAGGTCGGGTATGGAACCTTGCTTGTGGAACCTCGATATCTGGGCATCGTAACATTGGTACTTTGAAACTGTTCCTCTTTCAAAAGGGTTGATCTGCTCTAGTTGAATCAATCTCAGTCATTGATCTTTATAATGAACGATTAGGATTTGTTTGTGCATCAAGTGCAATTTTCTTAGAGAATTATTGTTTGATCGAACCATAGGGAACCAAGCCACTGGTCCACCCACAAGATTTACCATCGCACTATCAATCCATTCTGGTGTTCAATATACTTGTCCCAACAAATAAAAGTTAATTATTTTCTCATGGTTCCCTAACTTGCACGTTCTCATTCAAACTATGTAACTCTTCATTTGCATTATAAAGTCATTGAAATCATTTTTCCTTATGAATGTGGGGTATTGGATTTTACCTTACTATCTCCCTCACCAATATCAACACATGTCTAAGATTCCTCTACACCCTCAAATTCTTGTCACTATATTTGTAGTTGTGTTTCCTCCTTAATCTCGTCCCTCTATTTCTCTTCAACGGGGTCATCTCATTTATCTTACAATCACACAACTCTTCGCATACCTATGCAAACTGAATTCATTTGGGTTGATTGTTCACACACAATCATCTCACCTTCATTAATGACTCAAGGTAAACACACAGAACCCTCATTCACTCATGCTACTTATCAATTAGTGTACAGAAAAACTCATCAATGCAAAGAGACATTCATAGTCTCCCCCTATCTTTGACATCAATGACAACAATATTTCCAACAGAAATTAGAGAGCATAATAGAGGGGGTTAATTTTTTGTAGCAGCCTAATACGACACATGTCTTAGGTAACTTCATAGAGAGTGCATTCTATTTTTTACTTGTATTATTTCCATACCAGATAAAAGAGAGAAAACAAGCTTCACCTTATAGCTAGGTTTTCTCCCGTAATGGTTTCCCATAGAAAATCTTTGTGTTATCATGTGAATGGTATTAGATTGTACTTTATTTTTCTCTATTTTCTACATTTTATCTATTTCATGCATAAGTATAAAATTAGTAACTAATATTCTCGAATCTAAAGGAATTTAACCTTCATAGTGTAGATTTCAATTATATTTATCAGATTTATTGTGATGAACTATTCCAGTGGAATATCCATGGAAATTTATAAATCAGAAGGCCTGAGGGTCTGTCAACAGTGAAGGGGGATCCCATTCCTTTCGTTATGTAGGTAGAGGGGAAGAGATTTGGTGAATTAGGATAGTTGTAGAAGGATTTTCCTTTTGTGGTTTGTCTTGGGTTGTGAGTGGACAATATATACAACCTCTCTTGCAGATTCATAGCCCCATATCAAGGGAGATTTCTTGTTGATATTTGGAGTAGAAATCTATGGTTGGGAGGAATGTATTTCCTCTACAACTGGTTTTTCATCTATTGTTAAAAGATAAGTGTTTTATCTCTATTTTTATGATCTTATTTATGGAATTTTATTGTTGAGCATAAACTTTGTTGTTGAGTGAACTATATGTTATTATGCATATTTATATTTGTCTGAAATTCATAATGTTGTCAAATACATGTTAAATCCTCAATGTGTTAAATTTTATTGTGGGATTTATTTTTTGTGCTCTTACTTTAGGTGTTTAGATGTTATATGTGGGTGTTTGAATGTTAATTTTACAACATTCACTCTTTTAAATTATTGTTGATAAATGTATGGGTGTTTTTAGCATGATGTGTTGCATTTAAATTAATGGTATAAACAAAAATTTAGGGCTTTAGTAATGGGGGAAACTACACCAATGGTAAAGAAACAAACCCCTAGTGCCCATGAAGTATGGGCCTAATCTAAAAAATTGGCCTCTTGCATCTGAGCTTTCAAAAATAAATAGGAAAAAAACATTACCACAGTAGACGATATCAAATGACAAATGCCAATTATCTAATATTAAAGCATGAACAACTCACAGGATGTAACATCCTTGTTTCCCAAATTTTGAATATTATTATTATTGAGAACAAAACTATAGACAAATCTTCCATATGAATGTTGGACAGACAATGAACCCTTCCATAGAAATTAATGTATATATTTTGTTATTAAATGAAAAGAATTTAGTGGAATTATTGTTTAAGGAGGGTTTCCAAATAGATCATGATGCATGAGAAAGGATGGTAGGGGAACTAGTAATGCTGAGTTGACCCCTGCCAGGCCGGTACCCTACTGGGTATAAACACGCAACTCCAGAATAGTATTATGGCTCAAAAAAACTTAATTACTAGTCAGGCTGGTAGTTGGAAAGTATTTCCTGAAAAGTCAATGAGGGATATGGGAATAGTACCATCTAAAAAATTTCTGACATGACCCACGAAATCTTACGAGGGAAGGCAAGAAAATGAAGGAAATTTGTGGGCAGAGAAAAAAATAATCATGGATAGAAGACACACAAAGGGGTCTAGAGGACCAATAGAAGAAGAAGGAGAGTGCACAAAGATCTCTAGTTCTAAAATATAATTATTAATAAATTATTCTAGTTATAGGAGTGCTTGGATAGTGTTTTCTA